>JADBJO010003859.1:167500-180000 GCA_016801955.1 Conus betulinus | reverse complement strand
TCAACAAGCGAAAGCAGACGTTACAGAGGAGAAATTACATTTGAAAAAAAAAAAAAAAAAAAATACATTTTTAAAAAAAAAATTCCCCCAACAGGGCCTCTTTATTACCAAAGATCTTGGAGGCCAGATAGTCCATGCTGTCCTGATTGAGGCCCTTGCCGGTATACTGTTTAAAACTTCGTGCTGAGCTGTTCACCAAGCTTGGGCCACAGCACCTGGTCTGGCACCCACAAACGGTAGTCTCCCCTGAAAAACATTCCGCCACAACGATCAGTTTCATTATTCTTCAACTGACCATATATTGGTCATTGTAAGGAGGTTGGAAAAAAAAAAAAAAAAAAAACTGTGACGACGCTCTCGACGGGTGAACTGGTTTGACTTACAGCCTGCCGAGTCAGCACACCTGATCATTTCGATCACGGTCATCCAGTTGTGTGAATAAACCTCAGATGCAAGTCGCAATAGCATAAGCCAACATGTCGTTGTCGTTACGCTGAACCTGGGCTTCTAAAATAGTTCCCAGTCATAATAAATGCAAGTCACTTCTCGGTTTTCGTCAGTCACACTCAATACAAAACTGCAGGACGCGAGAGAGTCCAGCAAGAAAAACAGGCTTACTATCCAACATGCAACGTTCAATTCATCCAGTAAAATATGGTCCCGCCACATCATATCGAATTTACTGCAGCACTCTTTATCACTTGATTCAATTCCAACCTGGTTTGTATCCTGTAAAATCTTCACGATGGTTCAGGTTCCTCACAGACGATTAAAAAAACACAGCGGGATTGGTCAAGGTGGCCAACCAAAAGGGAAGCTAACAAAAAAACCGGCCAAGGGAATGCACTGCGCACAAACTGCTCTCCTTTCATGGCTGTATGGCGGTCACTGGCAATGACGACAGAAAACACAAATGCGTTATTTTCTTTTTTGTTTTCTTCCTCTAATAAAAATGCAAGATTAAATCAATTTTGCATAGTTTTTACCCCTGAGTATAAAAAAAAAAAAAAAAAAGAAAAAAAATTTCTTTCTGCTTGTGAAGGATGTAACGCAAATGGCTGCTCATGGCAAGGATGCTAGCAATTGAAACGCTGTGTCTCAAGGTTAAACGCTTTCCAAACACAGTATGTAAGCGAGAAGTTGATCAACTCCTTGACAAATAGAATTGTGCAGATTTACAAGTTGGCAAGCAATGTTGACTAGGCGATCTGGTACCTACAAGGTTAATTACACATCGTGATGTAGACATACAAAACGACAGGCATGGCCCCTCTGACCGTAAGCACCATCTCATGTAGTTATGCACTCACCGGTTCAGAGAAAGCATTGTCCCACACAGAACAGTTGCCATGGCGTTGCACTCCTGGTTCCCATGCACCGTTACGACAACTGGCAATGACAAGGTCTGTAGGGGAGACAAACCATTGAGATATGTCAGCAACGTAGGTATGAGAATGCATAGAAACCTTCCAACCAGATCCCTGTAAATAAAGACTCCCTCCTTACAAAGACCTTCATTTTCCTGAAACATTTTCGTAGCTAAAACAAGATTGCTCTCCCTCTAAAGATTAACTCCCTTTAAACCCTTTTTTTTCCCCTGAAACATTTTCATTCTTCCCTATACTAGATCCACCTCCCAACCAGCCACTGTGACACAGTGGTTAACGCAGCAGATTCCGGCGGGGAAGTTCTGGGTTCAATTCCTGTCAGAGCCATTAATATTTGTGGGATATTTCAGCCCATGACACGCTCCTACACAGCGTTCGGTTACCCAAGGGCTCAACAGGGAAGACAGGGGCCACACAGCCAAGTTTCTTCCTGAAAATGGATGCTTCTCTGAGAATGCTGCACAAATTTCCTGACCAACGCTGCAGGTTTTCTGTATCTCTCATACCTTTGTTGGCGCCGAGATGTGTTACGAAAGCAAGCACAGAGTACAGCCCTGTCATGCAGTCTAATACCCGTACTGTACTCCATAGCATCATCTTCATCTTCCTTATAAATCAGAATTTCAAAAAAACTCAAATTCACTGGCCATTCACGCCTTGCTGTGATGGTGACCTCACTTTCAATTTCCTCGCTGCAGCTGTGCCCTGAAAGACTTTGCGTCAAGGTTGCCGGTATCAGAAAGTTCATGGGGACTGTTGCTGGACACACATGGAGGACTCTCGCTCACGCTGGATTGCGTGTAAGCAATTACTGACATCAGTACGAGGCTTTATCAAGTGCTGTCCAGCACATGTTTGATCAGAACGGCACCAATCAACACCTCTGGAGCGACTCCACAGCAGCGCAGTGTCTCCTCTGGTGGGTTGGCTCACGGCCACTTGACTCTGACTGCTCCCTGCGGATTGTCTGGGCAGTGGCGGGATAAGCCAGGGTGTGGATGTGGACATACACAGTCGGAACAAGCGGTGTGAGAGGTAATGCCACTGAGGTAACAGGGAAAATGAGACAGAAAGAAAAAAAAAAAAAGAGAAAGATTAACCTCCTTCGGAAGATCTAGTTGCAAAGTGAGACGACTGCATACCAAAATCTAAACAAATCTGAAAAAAAATTGATAAAGCTGAGACAGGCGATTGCTCTCGTTTATTTTCGTTGTCCTGATTGTTGCACATCCTGCATAGAGAAGACCTAAGATTTAAGAGGTTGAAAACGCGTCCTGTTTTGTCTTGAGATTCGTTTTTCAACATTTTTCGTTGGAGATTTATCAATTACTTTTCGAATTTATCCTTCTGAAAATTTGCTCACTGTGAAGACTAGTTTTTCTGGAAAACTTGCTGGTTGTTCTCTATACTAACTTGGTTTACCTCCCTATATATATTCCCCTCTCCTGCTCTCCTTACTTACACTGTTATGTTCAGCTTTGGCTCGGCTCAATGCTTTATAGACTAACAGTGAATGTAGGCTCTTTCACTTTCATTCAGCATCACACATAAGCTTCTTCTGAGAAACTAGGAGTGATTGTAGATTATTTCCCTTGCAACCTATCTTTCTTCTGTCCACCAAATTGACCACAGAAGTTGAAGCAGACAATCTTACTGATCTGGATTTCAGAAAAATGTCTGGTCCGTAAGTCTGACTGCCACTGTGACAACAGACTATCAGTCTGAGGAAGTGTTTTATTTGTTTCTTTTTTTTTTTCTCTTTGCTCATACATGCTCTTTCTTTTTATTTACCTCAACTTTCTGGAATGTCTTTCTCTCTCCCCCCCATCACTTGCTTTCAGCCTTCACTGCAATATTTCTTTTAGCTGTCTCCTTCAGTCCTCACACTGGGAAGATAATAAACAGTACCTAAAGAACAAGCTTGTGTGTGTGTGTGTGTGTGTGTGTGTGTGTGTGAGCAGCATGCATGGAGTATAAGAGCTGAACTTACCCACACTGGAAAGACAAGGTCGTTGCCGCCCACATTGAAATCCGACTGGAAAAGGATACAGAACTTCTCCTCTGTCACCGCCTGCAAACCACAACTCTCCATCACTATCAACATACGCTTGCCAAGTGTTCCATGTTTCAAACAACATAACGGGATCAAATTTCATGAAAGGACTCATTAACTTCCCAAAGCAGTTCCTTCCCTTGATGGTGATCAGGAGGAGAGTGAGAATTCCTGCGGGAATGGGATGGGAGAGGGTGGGGGAGCAAATTCACTGCACAAGTCTTCCCTCTACCCATCAGCCCTTGCATCACCCTCGGTTACCGATGCATGCATGCGGCTGCACAGCAGGGGGTAGGAAGACAGAGGGCAGGAAGAGATGACCGCATCAAACTGAAAGTTAGAATCCCCAAACAAGACCTGGCAGTGCTGTTACAGAGAGAAACTGGTGCACCGGAGGTGAAAGAAAGGGGAAAGAAAAGAACACTGTGAAACCTCAAATGATGAGGCAAGACAGAGCAGAAATGGGTTACTCTCTCTCTCTCTCTCTCTTTCACACACACACAAAACTCACATACACGTGTGCGCACACGCACACACACACACACACACACACTGTTTTCAGAAAACTTTGCATTCTAGTTCTGTTGGTATTTTTCTTTGATAGTTGTTGGTAATGTTGAGATTATTTGTGTGTTTGTAGAATCCAAAACTTAAGTACGGCATTGATGTTACATTTACTCATAAACACTCAACACTTTAAAGAATCTCTCACAAGCATTTTTTTTGTGTGTGTGTGTCACTTGAAGGTGAAAAGACGTTAAATTTAAAGTACTACTACATACACACACACACACACACACACACACACCCCGCCCCTCCTAATATTGCTACTAGTACACCTTTCAACCAAAATGAACATATTTTCTTGAAAGCGTGCACTCACATTTTTCGGTTTTGTAAAAGCAGAGGTGATTCATTAGCCGAAACCACACAGCATAGAGTACAGGCATACCTGATCTTCCAGTACTGCAGCAGACATGTTTTCTCCCAATACAAACTACTTTCCAACCTGACTCATGAACACACTTTCAACTGACTCTGGCACAAATTTGTGTTTCACTGGATAGTTCCCCCCCCCCCCCCCCCCCCCCCCCCCCCCCCAATTTCACAGCCTATTGCTCCCACTATTGCTCCAACATAGTGGCATATTGTCAAACAATCAGACACAGCGCGATGCAAATTCATGCACGCGAGTTAGCAGGAGCCATGGCTCTTTGGTCAAAGCAAACCAGGGCAACAAAATGGCCACACACCGCAAGTGCAATTACTGCTCAAGAACTTTGTCTTTAGAGATTTTTTTTTTTTACACTTGATCACAAAAAAAACACCCCAAAACAAAACAAAAACAAAAACAAAAACAACCCAGTTGTTTCTCTCCAGTTGTTCGACTTTTCTGGTTTTTGTTTTTGTTAGGTTGTTTGTTTTAGTTCGTTGTGTTTATCGTACTTTTTGCTAAATGTGCACAAGATATGGAAAATCGTATGGATGAACAGGTCTGCACACACAGTCACAGACACACAGAGAAGCAGCCAACCTCGGAGCCTTTTTTTGTCGGAGCGCTGGATCTTTTTTCAGCTGCATGTTCCTGAAGGTGATGCTGAGGCTGCCGCTGCTGGGCGGGTTGCCCGAGTGGAAGTCCATGGTGCCCGTGTTGTTCAGGATCACGCCGCTCGTCTGCGACTTGGTTTTCATGTCGCTGCGCAGCATGTTCTTGGCCAAGCTCTCACTGCAGGTGTGAAAATAGAAAAATGTTTCAACTGTATAAGCTTTCTCTCGGAGTGAGCCACAGAAAACATACACGCGCGCACACACACACACACAGAGACACAGACACAGACACACACACACACACACACACACACACGTCTTAGTATCATACAGTCATGTTCCAGTGCGCAAACGTGAGCATACAGGACTATATGATCTGGAAGGCAAAGAAACGTGTTTCATCTTCTCACAGACGAGAAGTGCTCTTAATGGTTTGGAAGGAGAGGCTTTTATCAGAAAACATTCCCTTAAAGGCCTTCTGCATACATACACCACCTGTCTTTGTCTCTTCAACATTTTGCACTTTCTTTGCTCTTGAGTCACCTGACTCTCTCTCTCTCCTGTTTTCCTGGAACTTTTTTTTTTTTTTTGACAAACTAGATTCCCTGTAACTGCTCTTTCTCTTCAAGGCCTTTCTCTTTATTTTACTTTTTTTCTGGGGTAGGGGAGTAGTTGATTCTGCAGAACTTCTTGGTCTTTCTCTTCACTGGATTCACTTCCCAATCAACACTCCCTCCCTTAGAAATCTTGTTTTGTGGAACACTTTTGTCTCCATCTTTGCTGTATTTACCTCCTAATCAACATTCCCTCTCTTAGAAATCTTGTTTTGTGGAACACTTTTATCTCTAACTTTGCTAGATTCACCTCATAATCAACATTCCCTCATTTCAAAAGCTTGTTTCACCTCATAATCAACACTCCCTCATTTCAAAAGCTTGTTTCACCTCATAATCAACACTCCCTCATTTCAAAAGCTTGTTTCACCTCATAATCAACATTCCCTCATTTCAAAAGCTTGTTTCACCTCATAATCAACATTCCCTCATTTCAAAAGCTTGTTCTGGTGAAACATTTTTTCTCCCATCTTTATGAGATTTTCATCCACTCTCTTCCCATTCCAACGCACCCCCCCCCCCCCCTCCCCCCCCCCCCCCCCCCCCCCCCCACTCCCCCCCTCCCCTCCACCTTCCCTTTAATATCTTGTCGGGGGGAAAAGCTTTTTGTCTTTTATCTTCGCTTGATTCACCAAGACTCCCTATCTCGTTAAGTTCAGTTTTTACCCAGTTCCGGAGTTTGTTGTTCAGTTGTTCCATTGCGCCGCATCCGCTACCATTAATACTGCTAGGATCCTTGTCAACATTATCGTCGTCATTGTTATTCCGCATTTATTTTAAGAAAAACAAACAAACAAACAAAAGACAGAAAAGAAAGGGCACAACATTTACAAACTATTTACAAACTTTTAAGACCCAGTTGCACTTATTCTAAAAAACAACAACAACAACAACAAAAGGGCACAAAATTACAAACTTTTAAGACTCTGTTGGACTGAATGTTCACACTTATACCAAAGACTGTTTCTAAGCCACACCAGAAGCGAAACATCAGTGTATAGCCCTACCTTTGTTCTAGCGTGGAAGCTATCCGCTTTGATAATTAAAAGCAGATTTCACTAATCATGGTGCCACTTTTGCCAGGATTCCAATTCCTAACTCTCTCAAAATAATGAAAAAATTCCAGTAGGAAATCTTTGAAATCCATGCTGGAAACATAATTAAAGTGCAGCAATAAACCTCAATCTTGTGTGTGTGTGTGTGTGTGTGTGTGTGTGTGTGTGTGTGTGGCGAACATCACATTTACAAACTTTTACAAATGCATGTCATTCCAAGTCCTTTAAGACCCAAATGTAAGTCAGTTTAAGACCTTAAAAATTTACCACAGTTTCTCCAAAACATTTCAAAACTTTTTAACAACCGTACAAACTCTTGCTACCGTCATCCTATGGCAGCTGACCACACAACCTTCACAGTGATCACCCTTTTGACCTCTGACCTGATGATGGTGGCCTTGACCTGTGGAGCATTCATCTGGATGTTGAGCTTGCCTCCCACCAGCAGGCGAATGGTGGCGGAGAAACGGGGACTCTTTCTTCAACACCTGGGGGGGCTGTTGTTCCACGATGAACGTGCTGTCACAGACACAACCTGGACAGGTGAACCTCTCTCCCAGCCCTCATTACTCCACACTGCAGGTTTATTCACAGTTTGTTAGTGCACATGCTGCACATCCAATTCCTGTATCTGCAGACACATTTGCGCCGGTCTATATCGTTTGCAAACACCAGAATGAAAATCTGATAAGCAGTTCACATTTTGAAAAAAAATAAATAAATAAATGAACAAACCAACCAACCCTCCCCCCAAAAAACAGCAAAGGCTTTAGAAAGGTAATCATTATTATTGTTATAATGATACTTATATAGCGCCTAACCTCGGATAGATACCAAGCTCTAAGCACTTTACAATCCACACTCATTTACACAACGGGCTGCCTACCTGCATAGTGCAAACTGAAGAGCTGCCAGCTGGTGCTTCATTCAGTCGTTTCCTGTGTCATCCAGTCAATATCGTTCAACATCATTCACTCTATTTCCTTTCTTCCTTCATTCTTTCCATTTCTCAGGCAGGGTGCGTGCTATGTGTAACATGTCATCCATATCAACGGCCAAACTGGCCTTCTCTTCCAAAAGTTGATGGGGTTTTATGTGTGTCCAAGATGTTATGCGTGCATTCTCATACGGAACCTCAGTTTATAGCATCATTCGAAGGACTGTATGGGAAATGCAGTCAGAACCAATGTTAACTCTGCGGAAAAAAATCCCCCTGTACTGAAACGGCTCGGTGGAGATTTGAACCCGCAACCCCCAGGACCACCAAGATTACAAGTGCAGCACTCTACCAACTGAGCTACTCCAGCCCCCCTCCCCCAAAGTACCCAAAAGACCCCACCCTCATTCCACTTCCTCACTTTTTGATCACCCCTTCCCACCTCCTCATACACACCTGGTGACTAATGAGGAGAGCATGCCAGTGATGATGTCGTTCAGGTTCGGCAGGATGTCCTCGATGCCCTGCGGCATGTTGATGGGCAGCTGACACCGCAGGATGCTCATCCGCCGGATCTGCTGCCGGATGTTCCAGATGATCTCTGCCAGGTGTTCACACCTGCCCGCACAGCGCCAGACGACACCCTTTTCAGGTGAAATGTAACCACCACCACCACCACCACAACATCCGATGCTTGTCAGCCAAAGGGAGGATCACCACGAAGGAGGAGTCAGCTCCCTTTCAAATTTTGTACGCATCTTTTGTAACCAGGATGTACCAAAAACAGAGTGGCCAACCCCTCTGAAGCGTTATCCTGTTTCTTTATCATCTTACTTATCCATGAGCATTAAGCTCACTTCCGTATGTTCAAAAAACAGTAAGATGTTACAACAGAAAACACACACACACACACAAAAAATGACAAGACTGGCACATACTAAGAAAAGCCATGTGGCGGCAACTGGACATCACAGAATGGGCAACTAACGCCCACACTGGACAGTCTGTGCCCGGCCATCAGCTTGCAACAAACTAAACTGGCATGTTACTGAATATAATGACAGAAAAACATGTAAAGCTCACTGGAACAAAGACCAGAGAACAGACAACAATTGCAGGAAAACAGTGGACGGTAAAGATATGTAAAAAGCTTTAACCGAAGATCGACTTCGACAGGTCAAGCAACATACATAAACATGGCAAAGCTCCAACAGAAAATCAACTTCAACAGGTCAAGCAACATACATAAACATGGCAAAGCTCTAACAGAAAATCAACTTCAACAGGCCAAGCAACATATATAAACATGGCAAAGCTCCAACAGAAAATCAACTTCAACAGGCCAAGCAACATATATAAACATGGCAAAGCTCCTACAGAAAATCAACTTAAACAGGTCAAGCAACATATATAACATGGCAAAGCTCCAACAGAAAATCAACTTCAACAGGCCAAGCAACATATATAAACATGGCAAAGCTCCAACAGAAAATCAACTTCAACAGGCCAAGCAACATATATAAACATGGCAAAGCTCCAACAGAAAATCAACTTCAACAGGCCAAGCAACATATATAAACATGGCAAAGCTCCACAGAAAAAATCAACTTCAACAGGCCAAGCAACATATATAAACATGGCAAAGCTCCAACAGAAAATCGACTTTGACTATTCAAACCACCACAGAAACATGGCAAAGCTTTAACAGAAAATCGATTTCAATGGTTAAGCAACCGATATAAACATGGCAAAGCTCTCACAGAAAATCGACTTCGACAGTTCAAGCAACCCATATAAACAAACTCAAAAAGGTTAAAGCCCTCAGGCATTCATGTGTGTTACTCTTCCCGCATTTGAAAACTTTCATACTCTTTCATCACACACGGCACTACAGCTGCACGGTGCCAAAACTGGCACCAAGCTTTCACTGGTTTAATCTTGACTAAAGCAGGAAGCTTCTTCCACGTCCCCGACGCACCAGTCAAACATGCAGCAGGCTGCTGCAGATATGAATATGCATGAGGGACTTTCAGATTTGGGGACTGCAGTGGGATAAAATGTAAAAGGGTTAAAAGATGCGGTGACACAGTTGTGCTATTCTTAGGCCATGCACCCTCTCTGGAAAAAGCAGATGCAGGTTTATCACAAAAACGGCTATGATGGGAAAAGATTACATTAGTTTCTCTCTATGACAGGAATGAAGGAGCCGTGATTGACTGAGGCAGACTCAAACTTGCAAATGCACATCTAGAAGTCTCTTTGCAACGGTAAACTGGTCACGCAGGGTGGTCATAACTTACCCCGGTATAACATAGTACAGTAAGCAATGCCAAAAGTATGTTGCTCAATACACACACACACATGCCCTCTTCAACTAAAGTACACACACACACACACACACACACACACACACACACACACATACAAATTTCAAAGACAATGATGTCCATCTTGATCTCCCTACTATCACTTTTTCTGCAAGTTCTTGACACAAAAAAAGACCAAAAAAAAAAGCATGAACTTCAGTTACAACAAAACCTTGAAAAAAAAAAGTTTGTGTGTGTGTTTGGATGGGGGGGGGGGGGGGGGGGGGGGGAGATTTCAATTTACCATGTCTGTAACAGGTCCAGTTCTGACTTGTGCGGCGGTTCTCCATTCCCGCCCAGCTGCTGCCGTCGCTTCCAGCCAATCAGCTCCTCGTCCAGCACCCGCCGCTGGACCTTCTGCAGCTGGTCGATGATCTGGTTGTACATGTCCGCCATTTCCTGCCAAACACACCAACAACGTCACATATCTCTCAACTGTCCTCCCCCACCCCCCCTCCCCATGTGACCTCCCTTCAAATGAAAGAAACAGCTATTCACAACAAAAGCATGCTGCCGAGGGCACAGCTGGGTTCCTAAGGTCAAACACGACACCTGAAGAAATGAGAGTGATTCTGTCTGTGTCGGTCATGATGGGGATACAGCGTCTGCCACGGTTGTGTTGCTGCTGGCAAACTGACCCCCGCTTCAGTGACCCCTGCATCAGAGGAACTGTTTCTTCTGCGACTATCATGACCAAAATACGACTCAACAGTAATGCAGCCTGCTTGTTTTCATTTGCCTTGTGTGTGTGTGCACACCTGTATTTCGTAATGACAATATTGGCTCCATGACATTCAGCGTAGTGTTTCCACACTGTCACTTTTTGCACCGCTACAACTCTAGATATATATGTGGACATGCAATGGGAAACAACCGCATAAAACAATGTGAAACTATGGTTGGAATTGTTTGACATTATATTTCACACGCGACAATTGACAATGGTTCTGTGACATTCGTTCCGTTACCTGTGGGGGCTGCACAGGTGGACAGTGGATGAACCACGCCAGACACGCCCCAGTTTTCACTGTGCTCTACAAGCATGCATGTCTATAAGAAAACTGCATGTCGGTGTTACGTAATAGTATGTAAAATGTGACACATTTGGTGGCATAAGAAAACTGCATTTGTTGGTGTGCTGTAATAGTATGTAAAATGTGACACATTTGGTGACATCAGAAAAATGCATGTTGGTGTTATGTAATAGCATGTAAAATGTGACACATCTGGTGACATAAGCAAACTGCATGTTGGTGTTATGTAATAGTATGTAAATGTGACACATTTGGTGACATAAGCAAACTGCATGTTGGTGTTATGTAATAGTATGTAAAATGTGAAACATTTGGTGACATCACAAAACTGCATGTTGCCGTATGTAGTAGTACGTACAATGTGACACATTTGGAGACATCAGAAAACTGCATGTTGGTCTTATGTAATAGTATGTAAAATGTGACACATTTGATGACATCAGAAACCTGCATGTTGGTCTTATGTAATAGTATGTATGTAAAATGTGACACATTTGGTGACATAGGCAAACTGCATGTTGGTGTTATGTAATAGTATGTAAAATGTGACACATTTGGTGACATATGAAAAACTGCATGTTGGTGTTATGTAATAGTATGTAAAATGTGACACACATTTGGTGACATCAAAACACTGCATGTTGGTGTTATGTAATAGTATGTAAAATGTGACACATTTGGTGACATCTGAACACTGCATCTGTTGGTGTTATGTAATAGTATGTAAAATGTGACACATTTGGTGACATCTGAACACTGCATCTGTTGGTGTTATGTAATAGTATGTAAAACGTGACACATTTGGTGACATAAGAAAACTGCATCTATTGGTGTGCTGTAACAGTATGTAAAATGTGACGCATTTGGTGACATTTGCATGACAGTGACATGAATTTTCACTTTAAAAAAGACAAAATTTGGTTCACATTATAGAATGAATCCTAATGACCATACCCCCAAAAATTTCGTTAACTCCAGAGGTTTATTTTGGGTTCCACTGATGCATGAACCGTGCATGTCCATTTTTAGGCCGAACTCACTAAAAAAAAAAAAAAAAAGATCCAAAAACTAGCTGAAGTTTTGCCTCAGAGAATCTGAATGTAAGAGGGCTAAGCCATTGCCGAGTATGTGAAGTGATTTTTTTTTTTTCCTTTCCGTTTCTTTTTTCCTTTGTCTTCTGCCATTGTATTTGTATCAAAGTATAGCAGTGTAGTGTTGGGAATTAAACTGTAGCACGGTTCTCAAAAACTAAAAGTTGACAGCGTCCAACATGGCTGGGTGTCAGAGATGGTCACCACCTTGGCTTAAGGCTGTGTCAGACCAACTGACATAGGCTAGAACACCTAGGCCATATCACAATGTTGTTATGCTCTGCGTAGTTTATGCGGGGATTGTCTTCAGCCGTGACAAGCTCCTAGCGTTACAGTCTCAGTGAAAACACACACAAAAAATTATAGGAAGATATAAATACCAACATTTTACTTCACTCAGGGAGTATTGAAAAA
>JADBJO010003859.1:155000-162500 GCA_016801955.1 Conus betulinus | reverse complement strand
TATGGGAAATGGAGTCAGAACCAATGTTAACTCCGAGGGAAAAATCCCCCTCTACTGAAATGGCCCGGCAGAGATTCGAACCCACAACCCTTGGATTATGAGTCCGGCACTCTACCACTGGGCTATTCCCCCCACACACATAAACATGAATCAACATTTTTGCACAAATTTGCCCTGCATCACTCATTTGAAACAACAGAATGCTGTGCGACCTCCTATTGTTGATCTTAAAAGAATGCCGGCCTCTCACATCAGAGACTTGTTCTTCCAGATCATTTTCTTTTTTCTCCAAACTGGACACACCTCTTAATACTATCCAGTCACGGGCGGCGCACATGGCACGATTCCCTGCTTCGGCATGCTCGTGCACGGAGCACAGTCCCTGCTAACGCACATATTTTGCAACGTTTTGTACTCCCAGTTCTTATAGAACAGGGAGTACTTTACAATGGGAACGAAGAAATGCTGAGTGTGTGTGTGTGTGTGTGTGTGTGTGTGTGTGTGTGTGTGTGATCAAAATGTGTTCCACTCACTCCAGACAAAAACTACTGGGCCGATCTTTCTGAAAATTTGTAGGTATGTTCATTATGTCTCACGGATGATGCCCGGCGAGTTACTTTACCATCATACCATTACTAACAGCCATAACAGCCCATAACGGTTTTTTCTTTTTTATGGAATATCTCAGAAAGTGCTTGGCCGATCTTTCTGAAAATTTGTAGGTATGTTCATTATGGGTCACAGAGGATGCCCGATGTGTTATTTTACCATTATAGCCGCTAGCAACGGCCATAACAGTTTTCCTTCTTTATGGAATATCTCAGAAAAGTACCTGGCCGATCTTGCTGAAAATTTGTAGGTATGTTCATTATCGGTCACAGATGATGGCCGATGTTTACCAGAACAGCCGTTAGAAATGGCTGTAACAGCCCCAAAAGGTTTTTCCTCTTTATGGAAAATCTCACGTGTATTCAAGATAAACTGTGAGAACATTTATACGCTTTGCATCTTGTTAATGTTTTTCACGGTAGTTAGACAACAACTGACAGTATTGTGTTAGGTGTCACAGAAAAGAACAAAAACACTCAACTAACTGAACTTAGTGATTTCGAATCACTTACTTTTAACGTGTAGACGCAACTGTCCGTTGTAAACCATGGCTGACAAGTAAAAAAAAAATTCTTTGTTTATATTCCAATCCGTTCTTTTACAACACGCTGTCAGAATCAGAGGGAAACAGATAAGTGACATCGTGATTGTTTGCACTGGCCGTGTTTGGTTCAAATGCATTTGTGTTTGAGTCTTCTGAAATGGCCTCATCGGCGACCAGGTGTGATGCGGCGGCCTCTGCTGCAGTTGATGTTGATGATTCATCATCACAATCATTATTTTTTCCACTGCATCTTCAAACAATATCACTTTCCTCTTCTCTGTCATAATGATCAATATCTCCATCACTGCCCTTGAGCATCAGATCCACTTTGTGATGCAATTTCAAGCGCTTCATACAGCGAGAAATTGGTACCACCACTTCACCTGACCGACATTTTTCTGGCACAGGAAATTCCAGCCGCGCTTAGCGGGAAAGTCGAGAGCCAGTTCCTTTGTTTCAAAGCTGCTGGGGTCAGCCAAGTTTGCGATGGAGCCCTAAAAGTAGGATCTACAACTTGCTAGGACATCTCCAAGACTAATCATAGAGCTTTATTTTGCCTAGACCATTTCAAGGAAAGTAGGAATTTCTTTATGTTCCCGACCACCGATAGTGGCAGACGCAGCAGAATGTACTGTCTGCCCATCCGCTGGCCTTGGCCAATGAGGCTGCAAGGGACAGAAATCCTGTCCGCCACTAAAGGTGGACACGGCTGATAAAGGTTAACAAAGATTCCTCCCCTTGCATGCCCCCCTTCCCTTCCTCCCGAACTTCCAGTCCCACCCATGTCTAACAGTTCAGGGTGACTCTATGCTCAGGAACTGCGCCCAAGTTCCCCATCATTTGCTATGTGTTGGAAATAGAAAACAAGTATGTCGACAGAAAACAGAGATTACTCAGTTTTGGAAAAAGAGAAGAATGTTCAAGTCTTGTTTACCCTGTTGTGCCTTGGCCCATCTGGTCAACCAAACCCTGCAGTCTGCATGCAGTGGATGTAGTGACTGAACGATACAAGTGATCGGTTTATCACCTGTAGGTTTGTCAGTTGTCTAGACTAGTTGATGGCATCGATCATGGAGGTGCAGCAAGTGCGCATACCTAAAAGGTGTTGTTGTTGTTTGTTTGTTTTTTCAATGACATGGCAGGTGTCAGTATTAAATGACTAGCACAGTCCACAAATACCTTGCGACAGACTTAGCAGACCTCTAGGCCAGATGGTGTGAAAAAGGAATGAAAAGAGAAAAAAAGAGCAAAAAGTAATATCCCCACAAACAAGGATACACTCTAAAACTGATGGAAATAAGATGACCTTGATCCACATTTGTTGTTTTTTTTTTCCCAGATCTTTGCCCCCAGAGAGACTATGGACAAGCGGTTGCTTGTTCGTCTTTGACTGAGAGGGGACACAGACACAATTCATATTCTGTAGCTGACGGGTGAGGTCGCAGAGACTGAGAAGGTTTTGTGGCTTTTTTTTTTTTTTTCCCAGACCAAATCCAGGAATAAAAACTGCGTTAGAGTTTACGTGTGGACAAAAGACATTTGTGTGCTAACAGTTTTTTTTCATGCCACTGTTGAAGACCGATTTGCATAAGAAAAAATACTTTTGAATTTGTGAGGACATCGATAATGTTTTGTGTTGCAATGGGTGCACATGTGAAATGATTATGTGAAACTACAGTAAAATGACTTAACGTAAGTAGTGTAAAAGTAAACTGTTAATGAAAAGGGGGAACTCTCTTCTGTTTGTCCATCCAGTTGCTTGCCCATGCTGCGTGAACAAAAGCCCACAAGCTGCAGTGGATTTCCATTCACATCATTTGGTAAGGGCTGAACATTCAATCCTTCTGGACCAGAACTCATAACATCGAGCGCAGGTCCAAATTCTTGGACAAGTCCTCTTATTTTCTGTCAGGACCATGTTTTCCGGATTGTTATCTTACTTGTACAACTTTCTTCAGCATATTGAATGTGCACTGCGACAGTGCTGGGATTTTTCAACAGCCATTTTTAATGTGCACCCCGTTTCTGTTTTTCTGTGTTTTCGTCCAGACTGACCAGGCCATATAGAACTGAGTTTGTTCTACCAAACTGAGTTGGAAATGGGTTCAGACACCATTTTTTTTTTAGCCACCTCTTCTTCCATGCATCATTTGCGATGGATCACTTCACATACCCCCAACCTACCCCCCCCCCCCCCCCCCCCCCCCAATACTGGCAAAAACAAGAAGAAACAGTGACTGAGGACAGTTCCTTCCACAGGTTATGCCACCAAGGTGTCGCTGAATGGACGACAAAGATTTAGACTTCAGCATGAACAACAAGCGCATGTTTGAAATCGATCCAAATTAAAAGTGTCCGTAAACATTTTCAAACTGACGCCAACTTACAGTGGCAATACACTGACATTCACACTGCAAGTGGCAATAAACATTTCTTTAACATGGGCCAGGTGGCTGTCCACAAGTGCATAGCTGGCTCATATCTATCCATCCCACAGACACGGAAACATGCATGACGTACAGTATTTGCACAGCCTTCGGAGCGCCAGCCATTGTGGAAAATAAATGCTTGTCAGCATATTTCTCCACTGTATCATCAAGCTCCTGAACCAAACTACAATGCAAAAAGCCACCAGCTTTGCCAAATGACACATCATCCTGTCCTATCATGAGGCGTTTCGATAGACAGCTCACAGGCAGCGCACCTAGTGTATGCATACAGCATTAACTATCGACAGCTGGGCGTTGTTGACATTAAAACAGCAAAAGCTCTTGTTCACTACATATGTATCGACTTTCACAGTTTCAGCACAAGTGAGGTTCCTTTTGGATGGTCTCCCTTGGTCAGCTGTTCATTCAGATGAAGTGGAGGAAGAAAAATCTGCGACTTCCTATCAGGCATCGAGCCTTCTCACAGCTTCCTGATTGTGAGGCAGGTGAATGGCTGATGGGTCAGCATACTTCTAACGTTATGGTTGTTTTTCAGAAGAATGTGCAAGTTGCAGTGAATCATGCCAGTTATCAGCAACACTTAAGACCGGTTCAACTGACATTCTCAGGAGTTTTTTTTTTTGTCAGAAAATAAATGCAACCTGACCACAGATTTGTAGAAAATTTGTTAACCAGAAAACAATACAGCAAAAAAGCCATGAAAGTAAGACTTGACACTTATACAAAATGAAAAAGAATGCAAACACCAGATCCGACACTCACCGCTGGAGGCAAAGACTGCACAAGCTGTAGGAGTTCGATCTCCTTCTCCATACAATCCTTCATCACCTTCAAAAACCCTTGTGGGTCATGCATGTAGAGGGCCTGCAAGAAAAAGATAACAACATGGGGACTATTCTGCTTAAAAAAACAAACCACAAAAAAAACTGTCTGCCTCATTCATGAGAGTTAATCACAAGAAATTCAACAGCATACCTGGACGCTGATCTTCTGGAGACAAAGGTCACAGGTCAGGGAATGTAGAAGAAAAGGTGGTCTTTTAACTAAAGACTGCCATCTGCTGTACGCCTCTTTAACGACAGAGTCAACCAGTGAAGCGAGAATGCGTGTGATAAGTCCTTGAGATACTGTAGTATGAATGATGAATGAATGAGGAAAGAGAGAAAGAGGGACATGTGGGCAAAGTGTGAGAGAATTATGGTTGGATGTTGGCGGTGTGGATTCATGAAGGATAGTGGATGAGACTGAACAGCTATACATGGAGTACTTTTATCTCAGATTTATACTTCTAATGATCTATCTATCTATCTATCTATCTATCTATCTATCTCTATATATATATATATATATACACACACATATATATCTTTTATAATTTGTTGTAATATGTGAATTGTGATGATGGCACCACAAACAAATTTTCCTTGTATTCTATGAGGACAAATAAAACATTGTGAACGTAAAACTAAAAGTAGTCTTACTCCCACTTGTTTAAAATGACCCATGAAGGCCAACCAGGAAAACTCTTTTATCGCATGGAGTTTCTGGCATTCACAGAAAAGCAGTTTGGATCTATTCAGTGACAGTTTATCCCTCATTCTTCTTATAAAAGACCCCATCCCTCTCAGTGACCATTCCCTCCCTCTCTCCATTCAAACTATTTTAAGTGAAAAAAACATCGAAACAAACATGCTCCCCCCGCCCACTCCACCCCGTTACATTCAGCGTTTCAGGAATCATTCTGCATTCTGCAACTAACCCTTGTTTCTGATAACGAACAAGTACGGTAACTACTTGCTTCCATGGTGAAATGATCACACGCTCATAACTCCAAACAAATGCTGCTTTCCACACTGAACTGCCAGGAAGAATTGCACACAAAACAAACAGGGAGACATCCCACCCCAAAGAGGATGTTCCACGCTTGCCTGTCTACCCTGTACCTGACATCATCTGTACAGAAACAGCAACAGACTGGAGAACTGAGCACACACACAAATCAACATGTTTCATTCATGACTGGCACAGCCTTTTTCAATCTTGTTTTCAAACATTTTCTTTCCGTCTTCAACATAAGCATTCGTTATATCACATTATCAGTCGTGATCCACTCACAATGATTCTAAATTCAACAATGTAGTTGTACATGTATCGGTAAGTAAATGGGATTCAGTTGAAGAGGTTTTTTTTTTTTATGCATCAAAGGAAGACAAATCAAAGTGCGAAGGGACAAGGGTGAAAAACAACAGCAACATAGAATACCCATAACTTTATATATATATATATATATATATATATATATATATATATATAATTGCAAAAAAAAAGACAAAACAAACCAACCAACCAACCCAGGAATCCACACACACACACACACGCACACACACACACAGAGTTCTATATGTCACAGATTTACACGTATAGGGGCAGAATGGGCAACTAGAGGAAAGGAGTTGCAACAATCTTCACACACTGAAAAAGGTGGTAGAGACAGGGTGGTAGTCTCCTGATGGTAGTCACCCCACCCTACTGACCCTGGGCCGAAATAGTTCATCGAAAGTTCCCAAGGACAGTTAAAGGTACCACCAACAGAGACCACAGAATTGTGCATTGATACATTCCATGGGTACCATATAGAGGCACAGCCTTTTCAATCTTGAATATAGTCTGACCAGCACATGGATGAACAGAAACAAACACAGGTGACCTCAGATTGATTGGTACGAAAAAAACCAAGTCTTCATGAGGCAGGGAACAGCAAAGAGTGCATGATGAACAAGTAGGATAACTCTTGCATCCACAATAGGATAATTACATGCTCATAACTAAACAAGTAGGATAACCCTTGCATCCACAATAAGATAATTATATGCTCATAACTGAACAAGTAGGATAACTCTTGCATCCACAATAAGATAATTACACGCCTGTCGTTCACCACGTGTGTATGTGAATACAGATACATGCATGGGGGAGGGGGAAGGATGGTGGGTTTCTTTTTCTTTTTTTTTTTTTTCTTTTCTTTCTTTCCTTCCTTCCCCATTTTACAACTTATGACGGGAATATGTATGTCTCAGTGTGAAGTTGTGTATGTCTTGTAAAAAATGAAAAAATTGTTCAATGAAAAAAAAAAGATAATTACATGCTCATAACCGAACAAGCAGGACAACTCTTGCTTCCACGATAAAATAATCACATGTTCATAACTCCAAATGAACGCTGCACAAAACACCTAATGCCAATTGCCATCAAAGACCACAAACAAACAAACAAGGAGACATTCCCAAAAAGGACGTTCAAAGCTTGCCCATATACCCTGTACCTGACTTCATCTACACAACAACAACTGAAGAAATGAACACACACAAATAAACTTTTTTTTTTCAAGACTGGCACAGCCTTTTCAATCTTGAATACAGTCAGACATACACATACGAACAGACAGCAACAAACACAGGTAATCTCAGTTTGACTGGCATGAAAGGAAATCTTGACTGTGGCAGGGAACAGTTAAAAACTGTGTAGATATACGTTCAAATCACTCATAGGGTCAGATTCAATTTACCGCTTGAAAACCGACTTCACCCAGACAGCACACTCTTATCATCATGGCCAGCAGGACTGATGGAGAACAACATAATGTGCACCTGCAGAACGTGCACAAGCAAAGTTTACCCCTCTCTGTCCTCGCTGTAAACATGGCTATTGTTCACTAAGCTATTTTTTAAAGATTTAGCGATACTGATTTTTTATTCTTTTTTTTTTTTTTTTTTTCTCTCTCTTTTTTTTTTTTTTCCTTTTAAAGAAGCAAGATTTGCTACCCAACTTCTTCGTCAGTCTTACACATTCTGACCTGCTTGCGGTAGCTAGCCATCTGATCAGTGCTTCCCTTTACAT
>JADBJO010003859.1:122500-150000 GCA_016801955.1 Conus betulinus | reverse complement strand
ACACACACACACACACACACACACAAAGTACAACAATAACGGCCATTTCTTGAGCCTTTTCCTCCCTGACAGCAAACTCAAAAGCATTTATCAATTAATGTAAAACACACTTCGTATTTGATCAAATATCATGCATCCGCCAAACCGAAGCCAAACTGACATCTAACACAGAAATGGGCACCCCTACATCTTTGATTCACAATGCTTGTTCACGCACCTCGCATACCTCCGCAGTTTCTATGTCAGAGTCAGCCATTGACACGATGTCTTCAAAATCTCATCCACAAACAATCTGTTCACTGCTCAGAGGTTGATCAGGCACCTACTTACGTCACAGATCCCCTGCACTTCCAAGACCTAACATGCAGTCAGAGCTTGGTGTATATATATGTGTGTGTATGTTTAGAACTTGATATTATCAATAATGTCTTGCCAGCCATACGCTGAAACAGCACCAAAAGCAGCACAATGAAGAATTTACACCAGGCGTTGGACATACACACAGAGTTCTACACAGTCTCCCTTTTTCAAGATGTCTGTGTCATGGGAGTGGCCAGCCTGGCTGACCAAACGGCAAAACCCAAGACAGCCAATCAGAGCAGCCAGCTGTCAGCCAGTTCTAGGAAATGTAACTTTTCTGTACACGCTGCAAGGCAAGGTATGTCACTGATCATTTTCTTCCTGGTTTCACTTCAAGCTCAGGCGACCTGTGCTTAAACACTGCAATGTGTTTCATGCGTTACATGACCTCGATTCCTGCACACCTTTTGTGTCTCCGAAGAGAACAGAAGTCTTCACCTGCATATTGGATTTGTACCAGGTATTGTTGTTTTCTTTCCTCTACACCTACATGTCAAATTTGTATTAGGTGTTGTTGTTTTCTTTCCTACAATCATGTGCAGTTTTGAAATGAACTCAGACACAGTATTTGAAGAATGTCTGTACATCACAGTGGATCTCTAACCACTTTCAGTTATGCTGCCCTGTACACTCTGTGGATAACTGTAGTATGAAACTGAAACAGAAACTGTTGCTACACAGAAATGAAAAACACCTCATCTGAATTCTTTCCAGATTTTCAAAATAAGTCACTTGATTCATGGGAGAATTGGGAGCATGCGTGTGAGCTTTGAAGCTGGTACTTTGTCATATATGCTGAATGATAAGCCTGTACGATATTTATCTTTCCAAGTGAGTATGCCAGGCTGACCACCCTTTCTCCTGCCTTCTCACTACAGATGTCATCAAAATATGGAGAATATGTTTGTTTATATCATGTTTTGAGACAGGCATTGGTTTCAGGGCAGTTTATATGCAACAACTATGTAAGCTGATACTTCTAGAATGCATCAAGCAATGTTCCTAGGATCACCTCCAGTCTCGTGTGTCATGGAAATGGTGTGACAAACATAACATCAGTTCAGAATTCACTATCTCTGACAATGTTTTGGTCATGATAATCTAGAAAAGCTGTCAGTCATTGTGGCTGTGCCACTGGGATACATCACAGAAAGTGTCAGACATGCTTACTGAAACAAGGTTTCTGCAGCATACTCCTCTGCTTTTACCCACCCGACTTTGGCTTTTAGCCAGTGCATGTTTTGGCCCAGCAGGGTGGGTTCAGTTCACAGTCAGTGAGTCCACCACAGATCCTCATGAAAGCTGAAATGAGTGCACCAGTCAATGCCGCCTAGAGGAAGGGGTGGTGTCAAAGCAGGACACTGCCTAAATTTTCATTCATCTTAGTAAACCTAAAGCAATTCTGCAGAATGCTAGCATGCAGAATTAATGTGAATATGATTAAGATCTGTAAACAATAATGAAAATTCAACGCTCTCTGATCTTGTTACCAATTAATGACCTACTCAAGACTCAGTACCTGAAAACAATCATGGTGGTAACCAGACAGTTTGTTTTGAAAGTGATGTGACTGGAATCAACAACTCCTGCGAGAAGCTGAGACAATGACAGTATATCTTTCAGTAATTTTAAGGTGGATTTAAAAGAAAACAAAAACTCATGTCTTTTCCTAAAGTCAAAAGACCGACATGTGAAACTGAAAGGAGCCTAATGGGTGGAACTAACGGAATTCCTGATCACGCCTCTTTATTTTTAGAAATTACCAGAGAGATGAGAAATGCAGGCGGATGGAGTTGTCAGCGGTAGTGGGTTCTGCCAATTCCGATCGTGATGGCCTTTTTGTTCCCAAGCTTTCACTCTTTATATGATCTTTTCACCTCCGTGACAGATTCCATGTTAGTAGCATATACTTCAAAAACTGGTAATCCTTATGTGCCGAAACACATATATCTGCTGATTCACTCAAGTATCTTACCTGTTTTACGACTTTTACGTTACTGCGTATTGCTTCAATAGCACAAGCACAGCAGACAATGTACCGAGAATCTCCGACAGCAATTCAGTTCCGAGAAAACCGTAGTACAAATTGTATCCCGTTTTTTGATTTGTCAAACATAAATAGCTTGATGGGAATATCCCATTTTTTATCCAATGAAATAGTGTTGAGAGACTAGGATGAACTGTCTGGAATTTCTAGTATTTCCGGTTCGGATGAGCCTGTGCTGGGCGGAGGTGAATCATTAAAGGACTACAAGAGACAAAAATTATTCTTTCAATTTAGGATAGTTATGGATACAGTAACCCCAAAAGTACCCAGTTTACATTTCGTTGATCATATCATGAGATATCGATCACCAAAGTTCGCAATTCGCACCTGGAATTTTGAGCAAGAACGATAACAACCGAAAAAGAACTATAGTAGCGTCCCTTTCTTGTGACGTAGTAGTTGGAGCAGCAAAAGATGGCAGAACAGCAAGAAGAGTTGTGCTTGTCTTGTGAAAGCAGCGATTACGACCCTTCTGCGTCAGATACCAACGACAGTGTATCTGTTGAAGGACCAGATGACTTTGTAAGGCCATACCAATTCGAACCTTACGCAGACGAGTCCACGGATGTAGCTGACACCGACTCGACCGTACTTGCCAGCAGCAATCGTGGAGATCGATTGAATTCAAGTTCTTGGTAAGTTAATGCATTATTGCTAAAGTAGTCAGATGTACAGTTTGTATGTTAGCATGTAGAAGATGGTATAGTAGTATAGTATACTTGATTAGCGTATATAGGCCGCACGATCTGTGCTTACCTCTTGATCAGGACTTTGTTGACACATCGTTTGATTAGCGCAACTTTCGTTGGCCCAGTGTGGACTACACTTAATCTAGCAGTCTCACGGGCAACAGTATCTTCTTACAGCACCATCACCATCGGTATGTGCTCAAACAACACTGTATTATTTCTATCCACTATTTGGTTTTCTCGGACCATTTGGGAACCAGCCAGTGCAACAGTAAGGAAAGGCTATACCCGAGGTTATCATTTTGATGATTCTTTCTTTGTATCAAGGGGACTCCAGACAAGCTGATATTGTTCTGCCCTTAGGAGCAGCCTGTAACAGGCGATGGATTCGGAAATGGGGAACAGGGGGAAAAAATGATGAGGTAGTGGGGAGGGACGGAATAGATGGGGGGGTTGCGGGTGGTGGTGGAAGAGGTGGCCTGAGGTGCATTGCTCTGATCAGATATTTGTCCTCCAAGGGGAGAACGCAGTAGGACATTTAGAGTTTTAATAGTTCAGTGTCCTATGACCATGTCCTCAGGGGAAAAAAACTAGTCTGATGTCATTTGAAATCAATGGATTTGATATATAATGTGTTTCACTGTTTGTGTATGACACTGTGTGACCATGTCTTTGAGTAGAATCTCTTAACTAATGAATACTACTTTTAGATTTTGAGGCCTTTCTTTTAATTTTCCCCCAGCCATAGCTCAACAGAAATTTAGGGTTGGGGATCAAAAAGTTAGGGTCGGTCAGGAAACCAGAAACAAACCTTATCTTGGCATTAATTTGTCGCTGAACAGTGAAAATGTATTAAGCCTTATTTTCAAATTTCAGGTGTCGATGTGGAAACTGCGCCAGTATGGGCATACTGAAGGAATGCCTGTGCTGTGCAGAGGTGGAGGAGATGGCAGCTATCCTGGCAGAAATACCAGGCTGCAAATGCATAACACAACATCCCGGGTTCCAAACTGTGTGCCTTGATGTGTATGTGCTGAGGACAGCATATTCACAGTATCGCCAGCAGTACAGAAAGAACATTCAGAATGAGAACAAGTAAGAGCATGTTTTATTTTTCCCCCAATTACTTGAACACAAGAGAATATTCATCATGAACCCAGAGTTTTAGACTGTCAGTGTGACTTCGATATAATCACATAAATTTTGTGAAAAACGCATGTCAAAATGTTTGCATGCAACAGTCAGTAATGCCTGGTTATGCGGTCAGCAGTCAGTAGCACCTGTTTATGCGGCCCTTACATCATTAAAAACATTAGGTAAAAGTGTAGAAGAGCCTCCCCACTTCGATTTCTCGCTTCTTTCCATTTTTTTTTTTTTTTTTTTTTCAAATTGCCTTTTTCAGTATAGAAAGAGGACTTCAAGCTACATCTTTCCATAGATTTGCAGTTTTATTTGGTCCTTGTATGGAGAAGATAATTCATCTTGATTAATACTGGGAAACAGAGGGTGACACGGAAAGAGCACTACTATCAAGACTGTCAGGGAGGTGGCGCAGCTCTGTATGGGAATGGGACATTGGGAGAGTAATCGAAAGAAATCGAAGTTTTAAAGCTTTGAATTATCATTCATCCAACAATCTTTGCTTAAAAAGGTAGATGAAACACAGCTCTACCTACACTAAAAAAGGCAATTTTATCGGAGAAAAAAAAAAAAAAAAGAAAGAAGCGAGAAAACAAGAAAAGGGTAAGCTTATGTATAAGTACAACTTTGCCAAACATTATTATCAGTCATTATCGGTAACATCCTTAAAAAAATGAATGTGAACTAGCCATTTCCCTTAAGAATCAGATTACGTTGCTTTGCAATGGACAGGTAACCTGGCAACCACTGGTCAACTGCAAGACTACTAGTCAAGACTAACAAATTCTGTTGATCAAACATCAGCAACAGCACAAAACAGCATGTTGAAGAGATTGGTGGGAATGCACATTTTGTGTGTTACATAGTTTATTACCCCCTTGATCAATCTCTCTTTCTCTCATATATATGCATACACACACACACACAGTGACACACACACACATGTACACAAAGAGTTTGGGGGGGGGGGGGGGGGGATCCAGTTCGACGAACACACACACACACACGCTCTCACACACTTCAAGCTAAAAATATGAAAAAAAAGGGGTAAAATATATATAAAATTAAGAAAAAGGACCCCGGAACTCCACCCCCCTAACTACAACCCAAGTAACACAGACCCCCCCCCCCCCCCCCCAATTAAAACCTGTAAAAATTTAAGAAAATAGCACCTTCTGATGGTACCGGAAACCCCCACCTCTGACAAGAACCCTAGACACCCCCCCCCCCCTCTGACAAGAAACCTGAATATCCCCCCCCCCCCCCCCCCCCCCCCCCCCGGAAAGAAGAAGAAAAGATCATGTATTGTGGTTGGTGGCCTGTTAGGAAATCTGGTTTCTTAATGTAACAGGACTGCTGGTGTAGGGAACACTCTGGTGCAAGGGTGTATTGGGGAGGACAAAAATTACAAGCAAGACCATCTACCTGCCTGCCACCCCCAAGCCTGTTCATCACTGTGAAAATTGATTCCTTACTTTCTGCAGCCATGGGACATGTGTCCCATGAAGTGTGAGAACAGTCTGAAGCTCTGCATACCAAAATGGTATGTAATACTTCTGACCTGATCAGGACTTTCAAAAAGAGACCCATAGAAACACAATGGACCCTCTCCCTTTAATGTAGTAACTACTAACTTTTGAATTATGTGTAAGGTCTTACAAGGGAGGGGCCTTACAACTATATAAGAAGGGTAATTGGAAATTTTACAGAAAATACCATTAGCAGTTATATCTCAGAGTAACACACCTGAAAAGGGAAGGAGTCTTATTACTTTAGGGGATCCACTGTTGTATTGCCAGTCATACTGTATGAAATTCAATATTGTGACAAGAAAGCAAACATTACCACAAGAAAATGGCAGGAAGTATCCTGTATCCAAACTTGCTAGTTTGGGGAAAAAAAAAATAGATCCGTTTCCCGTTTTTATCATTTATAAAAATTGGCTTAGTAGGTCGGCTTCTAAAAAAAAAAAAAAAAAAAAAAAAAAAAAAAATTACAATTGTAATGTTGTATTACTACTACTACTACTACTCTGTCTTGTCTGTGTGGGCAGCTGCTACCGATACACAGCATATCGGCAACTGACGAGATTTGTGTGGGGCCTCCTGGGAAAGGACATTCGGGTAGTGCTGCCTTCATGTGCTGTCGTCAAAATCAGAGATACCTTTCCCGAGTGCTGACGGCAGATACACTGGCTACTTGGAACCAGAGTGACAGATTTCACAAGCCCCTTGAAATTAAACTGGCAAAACAGTGCTTGAAACCTCTTCTTAGGTAGAGAAGATTGTGCCACCCTTTGTTTCTGAAGAGATGTTGATGATATATAATCGTTAGTATTGTGTATCACAAACAGTTATGCATTTTCATTGGTCAGATTTTTTTTTTTTTATTCAAATCAGTCATTTCATATGAATCATGCAGGATAATATTTAGAGTAATACTGAAGTGTTCCACGTGCGTACACATTATGTTTTTGAACACAGCACAGTTTCAATATCATCCTCAATCCATTCACTTTGACAGCATATTCAAATATATAGCCACAACTAGGTTTCCTTTCACACAGTTTCAAGTGTTGGTCACTTCTTGTTGTAACGAGAGCGGTGCTGCTGAACGGCATCCTCTTTTTTGTTTTTTGTGATCGATGCACACATAGGGGGTGGAATCGGTAGCTGATGGTGATGTAAAAGCACCCTCTGTTCCATGCTGGTCAGGCTGCATCTTGAAGCCAACCGGATCACTCGGTGCATAAGTCTCTGGACATAATCTGTGGGCATGAAAGCATAGTCTGGTTGAAGTTTTTCAGCAAAAATAATAATGACATGCAGTAGACTGTACAGTAGATCCTTTTTTTTTTTTTTTTTTTTTTATTAAAATCCTATATTATCCAAAATGAAGTCTTAAAAGGAATGGATCCTATAAGGATGTTACTTTTAAGAAGGGCAACGTCTGCTAGACGTACGTCTTGTGAGGGAGGTAGTTTTATAAAGGGGGTTCCACTGTATATACTTGAAAGTGCCCATAATAAGAAGTGTACTGCGAGCTTTTTTGTCCGTTAGCCATTATTTTTTGCTGGCAACAGACATGGCATTGGTGATCGGTTTGTCTCACATTATAATTTGCCCTTTACACAATAACACCTTATAATAATACAGTGGTGTCCCCCCCCCCCCCCCCCCCCCCTTTATAAAACCTTAAAAAAAATCACCCAGAATTAGATCTCATAAGGGAGGGGTCTTTGGGGCGTATTTTAATACATGCAAAGGGCAAACTATCAAGGACGTTGGTTTTTTGAGGGAGGGAGTCTATAATGGGTCTGAAAAGGGGGGAACCAATATATAACCAATTGCGTCTCTCATTGTTAGAATATGAAGAAAGTGACATTCACTTACCAAATGTGCATGACTCCTTGATTCCTTGGACCACAAACTCCTTCTAGCTTTCCGGAAGGCGACATTGTAGCGTAGTTGTCCATCCATCCTTTGTGCTTGGGGTCGGTTGCTGTTTTCATTGAAGTGAACTGCAGCCAATATGCTTCTGTAAATGGTTAAAAGGATATTTGTACTTAATATATTTTAAAGATATTAAGGCAAAAAAAAGGGTATTGTTACGGTACCCTGACTGACACAATTTTCTTTATGCTGACCTGATCTTTTTCTGCCTTGGGGGGAAAAAGACAGAGATTGAGAATATTAGAAAGGGAATCTCTAGCAAGGGGGGTACTAAGCTCACTACAGAAAGATGGCATCGATCGCCGTCATGAAAGTGCCATGTTTCCAAAAATGATGATAATGAACACGTTTAAAGAATCGTCCATACTCGCTGATATTTACTGGGACATTTATTCTCATATAGGAAAACACTTGTCATTTGCTGTGGTAGTGAAATAGCGGAACTTTTCAAGCTGGATTGGTCCCACTCGGTGATTAAAAAAAAAAAAAAAAAAAAAAAGAAAGAAAGAAGACATTTACCAAGTCAACCTTTTTTTTTTTACCAGGTAACCATTACCTTTTCTTTTTGGAAAGACTTGGGGGGGAGTGGGGGGGGGGGGGAGCTAATTTCATGTAACAATTAAAAAAAAATCTCTTTTACTTGTTTAAAAATCCTTACTTATAGTTGTATATTTTGTCATTTTGAAATGGTTCCTTGTTTACTTTTATATGATACTAGCTGATCCACCCACTCTGCTGTGTTTTTCCCCTTTCCCCCTGCTCCCCTCCCTCCCTCCCCCGTCTTTGTCAGTGCATCTCGGCCCTTCGTCCAAGGTCTGACTTTGGTGTTTACAAAGCTGGGTGGGAGATCCGAGGTCCAACAGAGAGTGTATGTGCAACCGTGAGGCCAAATTCCACCTAAACTGACCGCAGGAGGGGTCCAGACACACTGGCAGAACCAAAAATGGGCACACACACGTTGCCTCACTGTCGTAATGTAATAGAGATGCCAGAAAGGTATAAAATACGGTAATAGAGGATAATTTACCTGTGTACCATCCCATCATAGGAGAATCCAATCATCTTCGGAGCGAAGTGGTTGAGCACAGAGTGAAACGCCTCAATGGCAGCAGTTTGAGGTCCAGTGGACAGCTGTGGGACATCTCGCAGCATGTACGTAGACTGGAGGACATCCAGTGTTAGTACTGACACTTTGCTGCCTGAAAATAGAAAAAGACGATGAAACTTAACAAGTCTTCTTTCCATTACTTATTTTCAATCTGAACGTGGGAAATATTAGCTGGTATGGGTTTAAAAGTGAAATTAGCCTAGATTTGTATTCACTTTTTCAAACAGTGGTGCTGAAGACTGTTTATTGGTAGCTGAGTAATTACCAGCTTCATGTCAATAAAACTGGAAAAAAAAATTGTCCTTGTTGTTGTCTTTCATGCTGCGAGAAATTGGAAACATGTTATATATGTAACATTGCACTAATAACACTTAAAACAGATCTGTTTACTCATATCTTTGCAAATTTGTAATTTCCGAAACGAAAAAATCGTACTTATTCCAAAAAAGAAAATCAACATGAGGCCGACTCTGACCAAATCTGAATCCTATAGGGCCAAGTGATGTATTCCTGGACT
Source organism: Conus betulinus (assembly GCA_016801955.1). Lineage (NCBI taxonomy): Eukaryota > Metazoa > Mollusca > Gastropoda > Neogastropoda > Conidae > Conus > Conus betulinus. The sequence goes on along the minus strand of JADBJO010003859.1, from coordinate 140,687 downwards.
TTTGAGATGACTTTCCAGTGATTTTCTGTGCGACTTGTTCATGATTTTTAGATTCTGCGTCATCTAACCTGGAATTACACAATGCAGTCGCCCCTGCTAGTTTTAGGGGGCCCACAATCACAAAATACCCTTTTGGAAAAATTGTAAGGGTAAACAGGCCTGTTTTTTAAATTAGAAGGAAAAAAAAAATATCTTACACCAGTGTGATAAATGGACAATTATAATTTGTACTTACCTTCCTTCAGCCACTTTTTCCGCCGCTCTTGACCTTCCAGAGGAGGATGTGCACATTCAGTAAATGCAGACCCTTCATGGTCATGCTTGTTGTGCAGATGGTTGCACAAAGACTGCCACTTTTCCAGCATCAACTTTCCATCAGCCTCAGGAGTGGAGACTACTGTCCAATACAAATGATTGATGATGGACCGAATCCACAGCGACAGCTCCTTGCAGTCTTTGGTGTTGGCCACCCTTCAGTAGTTTTTCTTCTTCAGTCCTGTAAAAAAAAAAATTTGCACAAACGTTATAGCATCTATTTACTCTGAATTCTTTAGTTTGGGATTTGCCAGGGTTTTCATTATGAATCATTTGAAGTAAACCACAATATTTTTCTCGCTATGTAAAGGAGTTTGACCTGGATACATTGAATTTTCCTCTCATTCTGCACCAAGTTCCATGGAGTCTTGGATGAGACAAATAAACTTGAAGTCTAATGTGTCCACGTTAAACCAGTGGCAAAAAAGTACTCAACTGTTTAAAATTTACACACACACTTGTTCTCTTATTATCATCAGTTACAAACAATCGCATGCAAGAGAAAAAAAAAAAAAAAAAAACGTGTGGTCCTAGGGGAAAAAGTATGGCACTGTAACAGAACAAAAGGTAAACTATCTGACTCAGCTCCTGTACACAACAGGTATTCAAAATGAATAAAGTCTGCTTTGCATGAAAAATGGAAGCTGACAAGGACCATACTTTGCTCCTTCATCAAGATTACCTAGCCTGCAGTTACTCAAAAGTTATGGAGTTGTATGACCAGGAACAGTCGACCATGGCCAAAACAACATTAGGTTTTCTTCCAGTTTCCTGACTAACCCTAGTTCTTCACCCCCATCCCTAAAGTTTCTTGACAAATGGGAAAAAATAAATGCATCACGGGCGCCAGTGACATTCAGGGTACCAAATACGACATAAATAAAGCACCAACCAGTGCATGATTTTGGTGAAAGCTGAAAAAAAAAATGCCGACCTACCAACCCCATTTAAAAAAAACTTATGAAACTGGAAACAGACCTTTTTGTGGCCTAAAAGAAGACGCACACACTTGGCAAGAATATGTTAGTCGTTGTGGGACATGGGGTAGGGTGTGTCAAATGAAGCACGAGGGATCTTTTATTTTACCCAATCTGTAATTTGTACTGCTTTATTGCATAACCTCTAAGGAAACTCACCCCTGGCAACATGCCAGACATCAAATGAGTGCTTAACGCCTGGCATGTTGTCTTTCATGTGCTTGATGATGGAAGGATTCCTGTCTGTCACCAGCTCGCACACATCCAGCCCATTGTCCTTCAGAAAAGAAAGGCAGCGCTTCAACCCTTCCTTCTCCATTCTGCAGCTGCTTCCCACATCCTCCTCATTGCACTAAACAAAACAGTGTCATGTATCAGGTCACTCTTCAGTGTATGTAACAAAAAAACCAACTTGGACTAGATATTCACAAAACATATAACCACTCACATACATGCATGCAATAGAAATACACATACACACACATGCATGTAATCCCACCCACACCCACCCACCCCTATATACACATTTACTTCTATTTCTACACTAATCACCTAGTCAATGCTTAGATTGCTTCAAATTACCTCGTTCCCTGCATTTTTGTGGATAAGTTATTTACTTTTTAGAAGAGACTTAACAAATTCTGGCTACGGTCTCGACCAGTTTTGGATATAATAGCTATGGAAATTCTATAGCAGCTAAGAAAATTCTAGAAAAAGATCACCATGCAATGGCAACACTCATCTTTACACAAACACAAGAGAACAAGAGCCAAGTTCATTAATTTAATCAACTAACCTGCACAACTCGCGTATCAATCACCATCATCAGGTCCAAATCGAGGAGTGTATATGTGCCATATTTGGCACTGTGGCCTGGTGAGTCTGCTCGGCCGTCCCCACCAAGTGTCAGGCTGTAGTCGCTTTCATGTGCCTTTTCTATATACCGAGCCTGGTGTGACTTCCACTCTTCTTCTATGGCAGGGAACAGAAATGCCCGCTGATGGTCAAAAAATGTAGAAGAAGAAATGGAAGCCACCCCAAGATGGTTCAGAAAGCGGAGAGCCTTTGAAGGCAGCAAGCCTGTAAGCAAAACATATCAGGTTCCATTATTACAGTTTCTAACTAGATTACCAGGCACATTATAGGGCACCATGTTTTGCCTAATAATACACGGTTACAACGTGGTACAATAAAACTTGTGATGTAAGGACACCCCAGGGACATTGTGAAAGTGTCCTTACATGACAGGTGTTCTCTCATGACAGGGGTATTACACTGTAAAAAAAAAAAAAGGGACACTGTGAACATGTCCTTACATGAAAGGGTGTCCTCTCATGACAGGCCCGTCTTCACATCACAGGTTTTACTATAGTCATATTATAGCTCATAAATAATGTGGAAGAGAGGAGTTGTCTTATACAATGGAGGATGTTCAAAACGAAGTTGGATCTAACGAGAAACTAACACGTTGAAACACTGAGGTTTGCACCAATCCTTCTTTACATGACTAAACATATGGCTTACATGCTGAACAACATTAGTTTTGAATGTGACAAGAAGTTCGTAATAAGAAGTGTTCACTGTTCTCTAAAAAGTATTGTACTCACAGTGCATAAATGTTTTAATCATTTCGGGGCTGTTAAAGCTAGAATGCACTATACAACAGTAATGAATAAATGCATTCACTTATTTTTTTTCTTGAAGCAATGGAGTATACTAACCAGAACAGAACAATGGCCGAAGACACATACAGGTTGCCAGCAGGAATGTCTTTGATGAAGGGCTGGCTCATCCACACACTGTCCTTCCCACAGTGCGGGCATTCCTGCTTCACACTGAGGAAAGTGCCTCTAATGTGTGTGATGCTACCACTTGCTGGCTGAGCACAGTACTGGCAGCGCTGGAACAGCTCAAGGAGGCATTCTTCGAAAACGATAAATTTTCGACTTTCCCCACAATCTAGTTCAGCGTCACTGAAAATAGAAAGTGATAAAATCTTAAAATATATGACAACTCCATGTTAATATGATGTGGGTGTGGGTGGCAGGGAGGGTAAAAGTAGGGGAGGGGGGGAGGGGGTGTGTGTGTGTGTGTGTGTGTGTGTGTGTGTGTGTGTGTGTGTGTGTGTGTGTGTGTAATTGAACCTGAAAAATTATTTTCCTACTAGTTTCACCCAACATGAAAAAATTCTGAAGTCACTGGTCAAAGCACAAACACTTTTACATTTGATGCAATGGAATAGTTTTTCTTAGAAGTAGAGTACACTATGAAATCAAAATAATGCCTCCCCCATAGACGAGTGTGGCAAGTTAATCCGAAACGGTCACACATGTAAAGTTGTAAAGTTGTCATCCTTAGCTGATGCAGTTTGACCATAGTGTCCAGGTGCTTCACAACTGTTAGGATGGTCCCTGAAGTCCTTTTGCCAGGAAATGACACCAGCAATAAGATCATGCGTTAAATGTTATTTAAAGAGCAAGATCAAAATCAGAAGTTAAATCTTGTTTCCTTTGGTTTCTTAAGGAGTCAGTGTACTAGTGTGCTTTTGCTAAGTTTTCATTTTCGTCTCAACAATAAATCAGTAGAAAACATACTCAGTGCAATTGTAAGCATTCATTAGTTACAACAATTAACACTTCCACAATTCATAATCATATCAACTTTAAAGAGCATTGATGACCAACATACCTAGCAGAGTCTGTGTCCATGCTCTCCTCCTCCACTGGGATGTAATCTTTATCAGGATCATCAGCCTGCTCACAATGCTCAGTGTCTTCAGGTCCACTGGGCTGGATCACTGGCTGGTTCACACTGGTCAGGTGTTTGCTCTTGCGTGTAGCTGGTGTCCAGGTTCAGATCACACTGAGTTGACTGGCTGCACATCCTTGTTGTTTGGTCTTTGTCAAGGTTACACTGCACACCTAGAGATTGTAATAGTGCACTGTGAAAGCATGTGGACCAATTAGTTAAAAAAAAATAAAAGTAAGGAATACCAAATGGTGTTTCAGAGTAATAAACATGTTTATAAGGTGCAGACTTTGATGCTAAAAAGTGGGTGGGGGGTGCGGGTAGGGGGCTAGCACGAACAAGTCAAAATGATCTTTATCGAGGGCAAGAGAGTAAGCTGCCACATTTTCTTTCATCCTGCACCATTAAAAAATGCAAACATCAAACAATAAACAAATGGGAGGAAGAACTACACAATACATAATGCAAAGGAGTGACAAACGCTGCAACACATTACAATAATGTCATGAGTGACTGGACCCATTTTCATGTACCATATGTACTAAGTACAAGGCAACCTTATAATAAGACACACACCCCAAATTGAACACAAGAAATCAGATTGTGTTTATTTATTTCCATACTCTATTGTCAGTCATAGTTATAAGACTCAGGGGTCTCAGTTTACGGAAGAAAGCATCGCCTTGTAGTCCATAAAATGCGGTACACTATTCTAACTTACCTTTAAAGGATATGGATGGGTGAACCTGAACTCGTTTGCTTCTGGTTCGAGTCTTTTTTTTCCCTAAAACGTAACAGACAAAGAAAAGTGTGGTTTACTCACTGTGTAATGACCTTTCTTTTAACCATTTCCTTTTTCACTTCTTTTATCCATTTACTTACAAAAGACCAGTGTCTTTTAACATTCTTTCTTGAATTTGATAATAACATGCATAATTGTATTTGCACACACACATGCGTTCATTCAGGTAGTAAAATATAAGCCCACATATGGTAAGTATCATTATAAATATACTTTTGCCTTACCTACTAATGATATTGTACATTCCTAGCACTTCATCATAAACAAGATGCAATAAGCGCTCACAATATATGATAAATACAGAGGCGTTCCACCCAGGTAGGGCCCTCGGGCCAGGGCCCTATCACTCTTTCAGCAAAGAAAAAAATGCTGCTAAGAGCAGTATAAATTGTAAATTCACTATATACTCTCTCAAGAGAGGCTTCTATTGCATCTTTCATATCCATACTATTGTCAGCTTGAAACAGGCTTAGCCCCCTCCCCCCTCCTCCCTCCCCCTTTTGGGCATCGCTACTTTTTGTAGGCTTGCTAAGTCACTAAAATAATGTCAGGAATACAATGAAATAATAAGCAAATACTCCCCCCCCCCCCCCCAACCTCCCCTTCTCCCATTAAACACACACGAACAGTGAAGTGCTGATGATTGAAAAGTGAAATGACAAACTGCCCTGACATAAGAGAAATGGCAGTGCCCTGGCTTTTGCAGAAATCAATAAATCATAACTAAGCTTACCAATATTATGTCATCAGACATTTCTCCTGACTGACAGGCAGAAATAGGATGTTTTTAATTCAACTGGGCAATGATCTATGACTACGTCTGAGACATCACTGCACCAGATATAGCAGAATATTAGTCACTTTCTTTTAAGTTTTCCATACATTTTGTTCAAAAGCTAAGAATGCATGACTGAGGGAAAACCATGCTGTTAAGGAAAATAACACATCATTTCACAACCTGAACATAAGAAATCAAAAGACATTCTATTGCATGTCCTTATTAAAATTATTTACAACACACAGACTGTAAATACAATATAATTACTGTGTTCACAAAGCAGCTGTTGGTCTGGACGCCAGCATCTCCGGTTGAAAATGTGCTGTTGGACTGCACGTGATTATCAGCTGCAGCAGCAAGATCTTCTGTCAAATCCGGAGGACTGGCAGTCAGCTCACAAACAACCTGTTGCAAAAATTCTGCCTTTAACCCTGTGCACATGCACGCAGGCTGACAGACAGTAACATATGCACTGGCACTAGCCACAGACATGCATACCACACACAACCCTCCCCCCAAATGTGCTAGCTCTCAAACAGAAAAATGTGCCTTTGAAAATCTTGCTATCCCCTCCCTCTCTACCCCCCTAAACTAGAAAACCGTGCCTTGTGAGGTGCAGAAAATTTTGTTGCCACTCCCTACCTCCCCCCTCCCTTTCCTGTAAACTTTCGGTAGCTAGAGATGTACAATATAGGAGACCCCCCCCCCCCCCACACACACACACACACACACACACACTTTCTCTCCTCAACGAAGCTGTTGGCATGGTAGAAAAATCTGGTGCAAGGATGCTTTGGCATGAAATCAAAATTGAAGGAGCAGATAATTTCATGTTCAGGTTCTTGAGCACCAAGAAAATCACTCGTGTGCAGCAGAAAATCTGGGTGCAAGAACTTTGGCTGCCCAGCGTTCATGCTTCAGCCTGTTTTTCTTGTTTAAGAAACTAACCAGAAACACCCCCTCCCTCACTATTTATCAAGAGCGTGTGCTCCTGATACATGCATGTTCTCACTCACCACACACATGATACACCTATACACAGCCACACAACACAACACAACACACACACACACACACACACACACACACACACACACAGAGTATGCCACTGAATTTGATTTCCGCTGAACATTGTTGCCCAAAAAATGTATATTGTACCATGTTCATTACATGTACATGATCTCCATCCTCTTACTGTACTGCTAAAACATTGAGGTTTTTGGAGTACAGATATAACAAGAAATAACAAAAATTTTATTTTTATTACTTTATGTTGTCTGTACTGTAGCAATGCAAGCCATAGCCAACCCCGTGGGTGTCACAGAAAATAGACACAGCAAAAACAGTTGTACTTTGATAGTAAGGGCGATGAAAAGATTGCTATGTGTAGCCCAAAGTTAGGCTAGTCCTAATTTCCTGATTGAATGAACAGCAACAGGCCCAGCGGCCTATACATGCCGAGCAACTTTGTACTAAACTATTCTATACTAATTACAATAGGCCTACTATACTATCACTTACCCTTTGGCGTTCCCTTTTTGCATAGGCCCCTCGCACCTGACTCACTCCTGGTAAAATGGAGCACACTGTAGAATGCACAGATGTCGTGACAGTTGTACTGTGTGCCGGAGTGGAGGCCTGTGTCACAATTGTGGTTGTGCTCTCGGTGCTCATGCTGTTGGCTGTGGTCAGACACACACTGGCTTGTGGATGGTTGGCACCGAGCCAGGAATCAGAGCTGCATTTGTTTTGATGCCCATGCTTCGTTTGATACTTTGGCTCAATGGGTAACATTCAGGTTTAAAATGCTTTTCGCAAATGAAAGAATGCGCATTGGGCGTCCCAAACTTGGGCCCAAAATCTTGACGATGTGTCTGGACGAACCTTACCCACTGTCGCTTGATTGACTCGTCGCTCGGGAAACCGTGCAAACTGAAGCCTCGACTGTGCGAACTGTTGCATTCAGCTACACAACAGTATCCCCCTGTTCGCCTTTTCTTCTTTGGGACGTTTTCCGAACTGAGCGAGGTGTACGCATGATCATTATGCGCCATGGTAAGGACTAAAAGACGGCTGCAACTGGTTTGTTGGCACTTCTCAGCAGACTATGTTCCCGCAGGTCTCCATACAGTTCCAAAAAAACGACGTCACTTCCGGTTTTTCAGCGTTCGGGATAATTTTTCAGGTGTGTAAAAAAGAGTTTTTATTAAAATAAAACATTTACGATTGTGTATGGCAGATTTTTTCCTATGTGTGTAGTTGTTGATACAAACAGAATGTTTTACAGCAATAAAAAAATGTGGCTCGATTAAATAATAGCTATCACTTTATTTTATTTTTCTCTAGTAGAACAACAAGAAGACAGTGTAATTTAATAAGTTTAAGGGAAGCAACTTTCAAGGGCTTCCTGATCACGAAGTTGTCTACCCTAATGCTTTTAGTCAGTTTGACATGAGTTGTTGGCATTGACAATAACGGCGGGACGTCTGCTACTCAGTGTGTGCCGAAAAGAAACGGTAGGCAAATTTTATTTAAGCTGAATGGATAGTAACGTTTTGGATGTTTTTGTAGGACAATATAGGATCGTTCTGAACGATGCAAGAATATGACAACAGATTCAGACGTGTGTCTCTTTAAACACCCTTGAAAATATCCTTGACAGTCCCAGTTGACTGATGACGCAGCTCTCGTGCTGGCAGTATGCCTATGATTTTGCTTTTGATCGAGGTTATCTGGCCGTGATTGCCATTGATAAGAATAAGCATAGAATTTTTAATTCTCTTTGGTATGATAATTTCCTTTCGTTCCGTTGACCCCATGGCAAGGTTAACGAGCTGTTAAGTCGTGAGTTTAGAAATTAGTGGAATAAAGTTGGGCCTTCTTGTAAATTGAAGACGAAGTTGGAACTTGAAATTGAATTAAAAAAGTAATGGTTGTACAAGAAATAGTTATTTCACTAGAGCTTCAGGCAGGGTTAAAGTAGAAAGGTACTCCTAAAAGCCTTGCAGATTTTCATTTTTACCATGTAGTGAGACTGTATATTAAGTCCTGTGTTTGTGATTTCTGTCGAGTATTGATTAAATTGAGGCGATTAAAGTAAACTAAATAAGATTAAGTTTACGAAAATGATGAAAGTTAAAAATCGTTTTGCAAACATATAATCATGTTTGCCTTCGGACACATGTCACTGACCATGTAGTAGTAGTAATAGTAGTAGAGACTGGCATTCATTTAGCAGTCTATCATGTGTCCCCTCAAAAATTCTTCACTTTTTGGGGGGTCGGATGGCATGCTACAGTTAATCAGTATCTTCATTGCAATCCATCATATAAGCATAGAACAGTTCTCTGAATTTTGAATCATTATCTAGAAAATTCTTGAAAGTATTAATATCAGATGCAAATTTAATGTTAGCAGGTAATCGTTCCAGTCGTTAGCAGCTCTATATGAAAATGAAAATTTATGTTGATTAGCGTTACAGTGCTTTGTAAAAATCTTTCTTTCAGACTTTCTAGTACTCGCAAGTTGTGCAGCAGAAAAGAAAAGTCTCTATATCAATATCATCATAGCCATTAAAGATCTTATAAACTTGAATTAGGTTACCTCTGATCTTTCTTCCCCTCAGCGAGTGCAGATTCAAATATTTCAATCTTTCATTCTTTCCATGAGTTTGTCATGATAGTCATTATGTTTAATCATAACTAATCATAATTAATAAGCAACATGTATGAATATTGTTTGGGTGAATAGTAAGTAAGGCATATCAGTCAGAAGTTTGAAGAAAAGAAAACATTACTTGAGTCCCATTTCACCTGAACAGATGATTCAGACAGAGTTTTTATTCACAGAAAATATATACACACTGCAATTAAACAATTGTATTACAGCCCATCTCCAGTTGTCAAAAATACAGTGCTAACTCACTCTTAGAAATATATGTGAAGAAAATCAGGGGACAAATTCAGATTCATCTCCCTGCGTAGTAAGCTTGTTTTTAGTGGGGCTTACAAAATGTGCCTAAGGCAAAGGGAGAAAACTTGTAAGTTTTGGGGGAGAAAAAAAAACAAAAAAAAAAAACCCCAGGAAGTTCTCATACTATAAGATGACCAACCGTGTTTTTTGCTGCTGATCTCAAACTTTCTTTTGCCACCCAAAATTGTATACACACATGCATACACACACACACACACACACACACACACACACACACACACACACACACACACACACACACACACACACACACACACACACACACCACACACACACACACACACACACACACACGTACACCATCTAAAGGAATTTTAAGGAATGAATCACTCACACTATCCTGCAAAATTAAGCAAAAGGCAATTAATAAACAGCAATTTAGCCTTGATGAGATTTCGTGGCTTTTTAATTACTTGTCTTCAACATAAGTAGCCTCAATCCATCTTCAGTGGATTTGTTTTTAATAGCTGTCTTATCTTTGGTTCCTTTGCTGTCTACCAGATGCAGTTTTCTTGGTTTTTTTTTCTTCTGCCTCATCATCATCTTTGCCACTGAAGTGGCGCTACCCCAGTGCCCCTCATTCCAGCTCTCCATCCAAAATCACACCTGGGCATATCCTGATTGCCACCTCAGCAGTAGCAAATCACAGGAAGAGCCCAAGTCAAGTTGTCATAAGACAACCTACCAGAGCGGACACTTTACTGGCGCTGAATCACCTGGTGGTGTTCGATGGTGCCTGTGTTCGTGTTCTGATACAAAATGCGCAGGACACCAGTTACTGTGCCCCCTTACTGACAACAGTAAATGCTTAGTTGCAGAGCTAGCATGAGCAAGCGCCCCCCTCTTGAGGACAGCACCATGTCCATCGGGCAGCAGTCCCCATTGACTTGACAATACCAGCGACCTCAACACGCACTTACCCAAAGGCAAAGACAGAGGCAGGAAACCAAAATGAGGTCACAATGAGAGTGGAGCATAAAAGGGCCACAGATTTTTAGATTTTTTCTTACGTTGATCAGCGAGGATGAAGATGAGGAAGGTGATACTATTGAGATCCATTCCGATCTCAGACTGTATGACAGGGCTGTACTCTGTGCTTACTGTCATAACACATCCCCTGGAGAGACAGGCTGGAGAGAGACAGACACCTGCCCTGTTGGTAAAGAAATTTACCAACACTCCCAGAGACGCATTCATTGAGGGGATCAAATCTGACTGTGTGGTTCCAGACTTCCCATCTGAACCCTTAGCCAACCGAACTCTGATTAGGTGCTGGTCATAGGTCAAGAAATCCCACAAGCATAAATGGCTGTGATGGGAATCGGTTCCCAAACCTGCATGCTTACCACAGCACTGTGGCAGCTGTTAGGAAGCAGTCAATATCAAGTGTGCTGATGAGTCACTTTCGTGTTGAATGGTGCCTGTTCCGATCCAGCATACATAGGACACCACCTGTTAAGCCCCGTACTAATGATATTGATAACCATTGCTGTGGAGACCGCTTGAGTGACAGTCCCCTGTTGGAGGGCACTACCTTATCTGTCCAACGACAGTCCCATGTCATTCACAGATCTGATGATATTGACACAAGCGCACCAGGGGTACACACACACACACACACACACACACACACACACACACACACACACACACACACACACACACACACACACACACACGCACGCACACAGAGGAACTCAAAACTCGGGTCGCCAGAAGAGAAGGGTATGAAGGACCACATGGTTTTTCTTTATGATCACTGAGAATGAGATTGAGGTTGAAGTGGAGGTCTACTGTACTACTTGGCAAGGATGTACTGTATACTTTCTTTCATAACATGACTGGCCGTCAATCAGGGCTAAGAAACACAGATAGCTGCAGCGCTGGCCAGCAGATTCAGTCAGCATGCTTTCACGCATCCATTCCAAAAGAGGAAACTCAGCTCTTGGTTTCCAGTCTTCCCATGTGAGCCCACAGCAGGTTTAACTCTGCATGGGAAACAGCCAGAGAGGGGAAAGCCCACAGCAGGTTTAACTCTGCATGGGAAACAGCCAGAGAGGGGGGAAGCCCGCAGCAGGGTTAACTCTGCATGGGAAACAACCAGAGAAGGGAAAGCCCGCAGCAGGTTTAACTCTGCATGGGAAACGGTCACAAAAGGGGAAAGCCCGCAGCAGGTTTAACTCTGCATGGGAAGCGGCCACAAAAGGGGAAAGCCCGCAGCAGGTTTAACTCTGCATGGGAAGCGTCCAGAGAAGGGGAAAGCCCGCAGCAGGTTTAACTCTGCATGGGAAGCGGCCACAAAAGGGCAAAGCCCGCAGCAGGTTTAACTCTGCATGGGAAGCGGCCACAAAAGGGGAAAGCCCACAGCAGGTTTAACTCTGCATGGGAAGCGGCCAGAGAAGGGGAAAGCCCGCAGCAGGTTTAACTCTGCATGGGAAACTTCCAGAGAAGGGGAAAGCCCGCAGCAGGTTTAACTCTGCATGGGAAACGGCCAGAGAGGGGGAAAGTCCGCAGCAGGTTTAACTCTGCATGGGAAACGGCCAGAGAGGGGGAAAGCCCGCAGCAGGTTTAACTCTGCATGGGAAACAGCCAGAGAGGAGAAAGCCCGCAGCAGGTTTAACTCTGCATGGGAAAGAGCCAGAGAGGGGAAAGCCGCAGGCGAATGACTCTGATGGGAATTGAACAGATTTCTTTCCAGCCCTCAAAAAAGGGTGATGCTAACACCTCACCAAGGCTAAGCTGTTCCCTTCAGAGGATCTAACTCCCATTCAGGACAATAAAGGTAGCTATTGTGGGGTGCATGTCTGGCTGAAGGTTTGTCCCTGTGGAGCAGTGCAGTGGTGGAAAAGTTGATTGTTGAAGTTATATGACAAGACTTAAGGCCGAGGCCAGTGCTGTGGATAAGTGGTCATAATATGAGAAGAGGGCTGGTTATCTGCTGCAGATATATGGTGTATCATTTCACACTTTTGATATTGATGGGATTCTCTCCTTTTTTTTTTTTTTTTTCTAACATCAGGTGGTGGGAAGTGTGATGTGGATTTTACAAAAGTAGATCTGAGAAGACCAAACATGTGTAGCATTAGCAGTCTACTCCTTGTGCTTACTACCTATGTTTGACCTCCATTTTCTCTTCTGTCTGTATTTTGCAGATTGTCAGTCCTGAAAAGAGATTTGGTTGGACACCCTACACAGTTCATCTCATCTGACTAGCCTGTGTTGCCTAGGGGGAAAACTTCTGCTGCCATCTTCGCACAAGTACTGCTGTGTGACTGCAGAGTCTTATTAGCTGACTGTCAGGGTCAAGAGGGATCGTCGAAAAGTGCCATGTCTCTGGTCGACCCCTTCAGTCGAGACAAAGATGTCCAGAGGGAGATCTTGCCTGACGGGACTTTACACAAAAAGATTGTCCTGACACGAGAGGATTCCGACTCCAAGAAGAAGGAGACGTTAGAAACGTTTGAAAAGCCTCCTAAGCTGGACCAGGATATGGAGATCATCGAGGAAATCCTGCCGGATGGTACGAAGATCCTCCGCCGCGTGTCACTGAGCCGAGTGGTCCACAGCATCAAGACACGTCACGAGTCCTTCGACGAGAGCACGGGACGCCAGGTGGAGGATTATGAAATGGAAGAGGTGATCCCCAACACTTCCTCGGCCTTCGACGCTGGCGTGGACTCTGACTACGAGGAGGAGTTGCAGCGGAAGAAAGCTCGGAGCCTCTCCCTGGAACAGAACATGGAAGAGATCGAGGAGGTCCTCCCTGACGGCAGGAGGGTGAAGCGCAAGGTGACGCTGAGTCGCGTGGTGCACACCACCAAGGGAGAGGATGACGCCGTGGACCCCAGGAAAGGGCCAGGTGCACGAAGGTTACCCCTCTGCGGAGGTGGTGCCCGGAACTTCCTCCGCTTTCGTCTCTGGGCAGGACTCTGAATGCGACTAATGGGCTTGCTGGCTGGGCAGGCGCATTTGGGGGGGGTGGAAGAAATGGGGTTGTTCACGTTGACATGCTTTTTCTTCTTGCTTTTTTTTTTCTTTCTTTCTTTTTTTTTTTTAGCTGGCTCAGTTTTGTTGATTGTTTAGGGTGGTTGCATGCCAAAGGAAATCTCTAGAGTGGTACTGTTTATTGTAATCAGATTAAAACTGACGTTATTTTCATGGAATGTCCTGTAATCTAGTGTTAGTTTTTTTTGTTTTGTGTTTGTTTTTTTTGTCACCTGCTGGTATGTTTTCCTTTTCTTTTTTTTTTTCGTGTCGTGTCTCCTGTGTTTTCTTTTTTCTTTCAGATAACAAGAAGCTGTCTGTGGGGGACTATAAAGAACAAAAGCTGTAAAGTGTGTATGCGTTATTGAAAATGTTAAAAGAAAAGTTTGTATTTACAAGAAAAAAAAAAAAAGAAGAAAACAAGAATTAGGGGATCCTAAGAATTAGGGGATACAGATCCTGTCAGCTGTGATAAAATCAGAAACAAGGAACAGGAATGATTTCAAAGGCAATGAATCAGTGCCTACAGAAAAGTGATGGGATGGTATGATGAAAATGTGCTAGACTGGTTGCAATGAGTCTTGCTACATAAACTGATTTCCAGCAAAAGGAGTATGCTAGTATGAAGGGAGAGCAGCAGTAGTTCAACAAATGCTTTCCCTTTAGCTTCAAATCCAGGAAGATGAATTTTTCTGGCCATCTTGCATTGCTCTGGAAGGACTTTTACACTTTTTCCTCCAATGACAGTGTCTAACATGTCGGGGTTTGTTGTTATTGTTGTAACTTTACAACTAGGTACTGAAAAAGTACACTTTGTCCAGACTGGGTGCTAACCATCTGTTCTGCAGAATCTGTTTGCCCTTTTGGCCTTTTTTGTTTTCATTTAACCCTTTTTTTTTTTTTTTTTGAAGGTTCAACGGAACGGCTGGTGAAGTCAGCTGGGCGTGGTCCTCTCTTGCCATAAGGATGTTGAGAGTTTACGCTGCCATATTATGCCATGTTGATGTGCATCGATTGTTATTGTCGTTCGTTTTTTTTTTTCCAGAATTGCCCCCTTCCCCTAGCCCTGCCCCCTCCCTACCTGCCCCTTGCTCCCCCCCACCCCCTTTTTTTTTTTTCATGTTGACAGCCAAAAAACGCCCTGTGTGGACAGCTGGGCATAGGTAATGAAACTAAACACAGAAAAGTCATGGGATCAGTGGTGCGTTTTTGTAACATTTGTTATCAAGAGGTGCCCGCTGGACTATAACTGTGAAACGTGCCTCGTGACAGGCTCTGGTCAGAGTTGGGTATTTTTTGCTGGAGTTACTATAATCTATCCGAAACACACACACACACACACACACACACACACACACCAAACAAGAAAATATGCGCTGTAATTTATTCATTTCATCCCGTGTGGATGTCGACGTTTGGACAATATGATAAAGTAATTTTATGCAGAGCTGAGGGTGATTATGGTACGGAAGCATGTTTTCAAGAAAGCATGGACAGGTGTGTCAATCACTTATTTATGTTCACATACATGCGGCGAAAAGGATGCAAAGCTTTCGTACATGTTTGCATGAATCTCTCTCTCCCTCTCTCTCTCTCTCTCTCTCTCTCTCTCTCTTTCTCTCTGTGCATGAATCTCTCTCTCTCTCTCTCTCCTCTCTCTCTCTCTCTCTCTCTCTCTCTCTCTCTCTCTCTCATGTTTTGGTAGTATGATGTTGATCTATGGTGTTATGATGGAATTCATTTAATAGTCATATGTTTCATTGATGATAATTTTATTGTTGTGCATCTGCCAGCCAAAAGCCACATCATTTCCCAGGGAATTCCTTTATTTGTTTTCTTTTCTTTTCTTTCTTTTTAGATATGTGAAACGTGTATGATCTGATTTTGACCAAGTAATACATCAAAATCTGTCGGTAAACTTTGCGTATTTTGTTTCTGCTAGTTTCAGATTCCAAGCAGAACAGATCACAGTTTGCATAATATGCGTGTAATGTATTTGTGGGGATGTCTGTCTTCACATGAGTGTTTTAGTAAATCTGCCCAAGAAACATACCATGTATTAAGATTTTTCTTTTTGCCTGTTACAATTTTGCTTTAATGGATTTTTCAAACAACAACAAAAATTATTTTTAGGAATTTCTGCTTTTATTTTCTCTACTGCTTGCTGCCTGCTGTCTGCTGCCCCCCCCCCCCCCCCCCCCCCCCCCCCCCTCCGACCCCCCCCCCCCTTCCATCCCCTTTTCTGCTCCCCTGTTTTCATTCTGAAATCTTGAAACAGAGGGCAGTCCAGTGTTAAACATGCAACGCAGGGAACAGAATTTATACTACGAATCTGAATCTCAATTTTGAACTTTGGTGGCGAATGAAACGCATTCGCATTCAAACATATTGATGTAGTTATCTTGGGTACTGCAATTTTTTTTTTTTTTAATACGTGTGTCCATTCCAGAATTGGTATGTTGTTTACTTTTTGATGATGTATTGTTTTAGTTGACAGTGTTACTGTCAGATAAAGGTAGTCCTCGATCCCCGTCAATACGGTGATGTTACAGGTTTTTTTTTTTGTTTGTTTTTTTTTTTTTACACCACCTCATAATCAAAAAGAGCCTTTTTTTTAGTCAAGATCCTTTGTTTGTTTTCAGTTTGAATGTCTAATTTTGGTGTTTGTTTTGACATTAATTGACGTAGGAGTGTTTCACAGAATTATTTGTACTCCTGTGATCTTGTTATTACTTTCCTCAAGACGGATTCTATGATTCGCTTAAAACTATGACGGTTAAATAGGAAGTGTTAGTATTTTGCGCAATTACCACTGGATTATTGCAGCTGTTGTAATTTCTTCCATACTTTTTTTTTATGATTATAATGATTACTTTAACAGTTTTAGGGATGGCAGTGGTGGTGGTGGTGTGGTGTGCTTGTGTGTATGAATTTGTCTGCACCCGGCAACATACCTTTTATGAGTGCTCAGTTACCTCCCTCTTCTTAGTCCTTCCACTTTCGACTCAATTTGCAGATGTCGATCTGACTTTCATCAAACCTGCTGTTAATGGATCTGGAATTAATGAGCTTATTCACATTAATCCCAGGTGCTTCCCAAAGTATTTTCAGAGCTGTGTCATATCAAGTGGCATTTCTGGCAGTGCACACTTGGGAAACACAGTTATCTGTCCATGGGCAGAGGGTAGCAAGCGAGCGTTGGTATTTTGTGAGAGCTGGCGACTGCAGGGAACAGTGTCATGGCGGTGACAACTTGTCATTTTGCTTGTGTGACCGTCCAGCCGCCAACGAAGTCGGGTATCACATTTCGCTGCCCAGAAATACAGCTGCTGTAACTCAAATTTTTTGCATTGTTGAGATTTTTTTTTGGTATAATAGAAGAGCGGGCCAAGGGGCATAGCGTAGCCAAGTCCCATTCACATTATCCTGAAAATAAACGTGCTGTAATCAAAATGCTTGTAGTTCAGCTCGCAGTATATCTAGTGGGGATAACTAACAGTTTTTTCATCTCCTGTTAGACTTGATTTTCAGACTTACGGCAGTTGTATTTCCAGGCAGCTCCTTTGTAAGTGGAGCAAAACAAACCAAAAAAAAAAAGCAAAAAACAAAAAAAAAAAGCAAACAAAAAAAAAATCAGAAAAAAACAGGTACAGTGAATGACCCGATTTGGGTAATTGTATCCAGCAGTCAAACCGTTTTGAAAACATCGTGGTTGAAAGACAGAATTGTGCTCAGTGAGTCTGGGAAATAACTTTGAAAACCCTTCTTAAGAAAACAGAAGTTTGAACGTCTTAGGAAAACTTGATGCACACACAGGTTTCACCCAAGGAGCTTACGGAGAGTGTATCAACCTTAATGGACAGTTATTCAGTGGAACCCCCATGA
This sequence comes from Conus betulinus, assembly GCA_016801955.1. Classification (NCBI taxonomy): domain Eukaryota; kingdom Metazoa; phylum Mollusca; class Gastropoda; order Neogastropoda; family Conidae; genus Conus; species Conus betulinus. The sequence goes on along the minus strand of JADBJO010003859.1, from coordinate 123,205 downwards.
ACTTCCCCTCCATACGACTCCCTCCTGGCAACAACCCGACATTCAGTGACTAATTGTTTCTTGTGCACTGTAATACTGTTTTGATCTCCAACCGTCAGCTTACCTGTTCTTCATGAAAACAACTTTTGTGTGTGTGTGTGTGTGTGTTTGTGTGTGTGTGTGTGTGTTAAAAAGTTGTTGATAAGATGTGAAGCAGCTGTCTCCTTACGGTCCAGTCTTGATTACTTGAATCATACCCCCACCCCCCCCCTCTTTCCCTCATCACCAAAGCACTGGTCTGTTCAGACATGGTTGTATTTCTGCTGGATGGGATCTTGCCAGCCGCCTGAAAACTGCTCTTCTGCTGTATGCCGCGTGGTTTCGAGCCTTATGAGGAGTGACCTGAACAAGAATCCACCCTTCTCCTTCCAAGCATGGACACAGCTGTCTCATGGTGATAGACTGAGCGACTGAGCGGTTACACAGTGCATCCCCCTGTTACGTGCCATACGTTCAAAGACAGAGTTTTCATGTCATTTTCAAAAGTTGTCGAAGAGAGGCCCCCCATTGCCATTCCAAGTGTGTCTTTGTGATGTGAAAGCAGTTTCTTGTGTTGGGAACAGGGTGGAGAGGGTGAGGAGTGGGGGGTGAAAGTAGGGGGGATGTTGAAATGGTCTAAGACGGAACCGGTGATAATGTCGGGCGCAAATGGAGATGAGACGGGGT
>JADBJO010003859.1:115000-117500 GCA_016801955.1 Conus betulinus | reverse complement strand
TTTTTTGTTTGTTTGTTGTTTGTTTTTTTGTTTGTTTCGTAAAGTATTTGTCTCATGGTCTTTTCCATCCAAGGGCCCAGTACTATTGTGTGTATAACCTTTGATATTCTCTGGCTATGGTTTTAATTTGAAGATGGTAGTCGCAACATTTTTTTGTTTTTGTTCTTCTTGTCAGCGTGCTATATATCTTAGTCGAGTCTGATTTAGTGGTACCTCAGAGCCATTTCTGCTTCCCTGTGGGTTTTGTAGTGCCCTTCAGGGTTTGGTTGAATGGAACCGGTTATGTTGTTGTTGATGTTCACTTAATTTATTGAGTGTTTGTTACATGCCATTTTGGTCTTTCAGAAAAATATAGTTTGCAATGTTTCAACATTCCTCTGTGTGTGTGTGTGTGTGTGTGTGTGTGTGTGTGTGTGTGTATGTGTGTGTGTGTGTGTGTGTGTGTGTGAAGGAAGACATCTGTGTAAACGTTTATTGATAAATCGTGGATGGATGTGCATATAAATGATGACCTGTGAGCTTGTTAGAGTGTGTGTGTGTGTGTGTGTGTACATACATGCATAAAGGAGAAAATATCTCCTCGCGGGTGGAATGATTCCACTTATGAAAGTTATGTCTACCATGCTTTGAATCTGTAGTGTTCCTATGGATTGGTATTTTGGGTTATTACATGGAGGAGTGTGATGACATGAAAGCAGAGGATCCGCCCTCATTTTCAAACTTGCTGCTCCACTTCAAATGTTCTAGTGCCAGTTTCTTGTCAGTTTTAATATTTTCTGTCATTTTTGAGGGGATATTAGATGAATGTGAAGTGTGTACCTCTATATCAGTATATGCCAAAAGTACAGTGTATGTGATAGTGTATGCCAAAGATATTCAAGGGAGTGTCGGGGCGACATGGGCCAACACTGGCAAAAGGTTCTGAACAATTAGCCCAAACCCCAGCAATGCTGTTTTGTAAGGTACCGCTTTGGCTTTAGAAAGGAGAAGATGAAGCAGAAAGAAAGCGTCATCTTGAGCACAGACCATGGCACAGAGAGGAAAAGCACCGCAAGACTGGCATTTGACACTGACAGGTGAAGTGACACAACAGGGAAGGGAAGATGAGGGCGATCACTTGCAACACAACACTAGATTGAACAGCGCTGGGTTGACCTTTTACTCCTAAATGGTGAGCTGGGTTGAAACTACAGACCATAGTGTATTGAACTTGATAGAGATTGATGCAGATGCAACATCCAAGCTCAGTGAATCTTTACTTTTCATTTAAAAAAAAAAAAAAAAAAAATGCATTATAATGGTGTGGCCCCATCCTCCGATATGATTATAGCTCTCGTCGTCAGTGTGATACAAAATCTGATAAAAAGGAGAAAAAAAAATGGGGGGGGGGGGGGGGGGGGGGGGCAGAGATCACGTCAATTGAATGGCTCATTTCAATCGACAGTTTCCCTGCCATTTTATCTATTCCAAGGGTTTGAGAGGTTGGGAGGGGGTTAAGTTATATTTTTGCTATTCGGCCACAAACATTAGTACACCTATAGGTTTGGGCTTATATGGATATAGTCACATAATCCCAAATACTGCCACGTACATTTTGGGACCTGATATATGTATACGTTAGATGTCATTTAGCAAAAAAACAAAAAATAAATGAAAGCTGTTTCCATTATCATGAAGACTGGTTGCAGTATCTACTTTCTTTGTTGATGTTTCTGACAGCCTTTATGGAGTCCTTGTTTGTTTGGCCACAAATAATGCTAGTTGTTATGTAATAAGTATAAAAAGAAATTATTTTTTTCCAAGAGTAACATGTACTTTAAAGATCTGAAAACGATTGTGAAGTCATTTTCTTCTGACTGAATGAAAGTATACAAAGAATCACAATCACACGCTGGCTGGTCAGATAGTTACTGATAATTTGAATCCTTTGAAAAGTTGAAGTAAACATTTTTTTATTTACAATCAAAGGTTATACAAAAGCTGTTCAATAATAAAAAAAAAACTATCTCTTAATAACTGCAAATATTTTAGCCAGCCAAATTAGGTTTATGAGGAGAAGAAAAAAAAAAGCTGAAAATATCCAAGCTAAATCTTTTTTTTTATGTACAAAAGTTTGTTTCCAGAGTCCTGCTATGTATGGCTAAACCTATTTCATTGTCCACATTGATCAAACAGCAATTTAGCCCTGCCCAGTTGTCCAAGATGTGAAAAGGTCAGCTGTACACTTCATCTCAGTCCTGATGATTTCACTGAAAGTCTGGTAATTGGCTTTACACACACACACACACACACACACACACACACACACACACACACACACATCTTCATTGATGAGTGTGGCATGATATATATAAAATTAAGACATTATACACAAGCGCACACACCCACCCACATACTTAATCTCATTGATGAATGTGCTACAATGTACACATACCATCTCTTGTGTGCTACTACATTGTGATGAAACATAGTACTTTCCTTCCTCACCCCCTCCCACCTC
>JADBJO010003859.1:105000-112500 GCA_016801955.1 Conus betulinus | reverse complement strand
ACAACAATAAAAACATGCTTTCCTTTCACAGTTTTCTTGATGAAAAAAAAAAATAAAAAAAAAAAAAAAAAAACACCAGGACATCACGGCCTCAAGGCCAAAACTCGGCGTGTTCACGTCCGGCGCCTGTGGGCTCGAATGGCATCTCCTGGCGAGGGCCTGTGGCTCCGGTAGTTGTGGTGATGTCCCGCAAGTCTGGCAGCGACTGGCGCGAGGCTGCTGTCTGGTGGGGGAAGCGGCTGTACAAGTGGTGTGGGCGGGCCGGGTGTGGGGTTCCCATGGGGAGAGGGGTGGGGGAGGGGCGGCAACCCGCGTGGATGCAGATACAGTGCAGAGCTCTGGTCGCCCGCTGAAAACAGATGGATGTGTGTACGTGTGTGTGTGTGTGTGTGTGTGTGTGTGTGTTGTGTGTGTGTGTGTGTGTGTGTGTGTGTGTGTGTGTGTGTGTTGTGTGTGCATGCGCACATATAACACACACACGCACGCACGCACGCACGCACGCACACACACACACACATTACACACACACACACACACACACACACACACACACACACACACACACACACACACACATCGCGCGCGCACACACACACACACACACACACATACACACACACACACACACACACACACACACACACACACACACACACACTGAACCAGTGGACGAAAGGTCTCCAGAGCAGGCGACATGAATGGTTCTTTTTCAAGATAAACTTCTATGGTCTCCATATGTTGCTAGTGAAGGATTTTATATAAGTATTATCTAACGTCCCCATTTTTCATACCCATTTTCTTTCTCTCACAATCCCTCCCCATCCCCAACCCCGACCTTTTGTTTTTTTTCTCCTTTTATAATCTTTGCCAAGTCATGATTGAAATGGAAGTGAGCCCGCCCTTGCTTTCTCTCACTTCTAATTCGTTTACTGCTGTTGGAATATTTTCCTTTGTCCTTAACTGACCAAATGTTGGGATTTGATTTGGAAACGTTGTACAGTCTGTGACCCTTCTTTGGTCCTAGTCTTTATTTGTGAAGTTGATGTATTCGCGAGACATCTCTCTCTCTCTCTCTCTCTCTCTCTCTCTCTCTCTCTCTCTCTCTCTCTCTGTGTGTGTGTGTGTGTGTGTGTGTGTGTGTGTGTCCTCTCCAACCAGCCGGACGTTGTAGTGTGTGGACTCAAATGATCAGCTCCGCCATTATCTTGCTTTTTCAAGGGTAACTTGATGTGACCGCGCGCTGAGTTTTTTAATGACAGTGTGTGGATTACTTCTTGCACTGGACTCATGAACATTTTTTTTAGTTTTCTAGACGGAAAATGAAATGGTAGATGATTATTCGTTTTCCCCTAATGCGAACCATTACAGATTCTCGTGGAGTCTCGGCACAGCCCTCCTTGCGACGTGCTGTCTTGATCCTTCGTTGCCAGACCCTGAACAAGCGCCCAGTGTTTGTGATCTTCAGCTGGCCACTTAGCCCAGCTCCATCCTGTCGCCTGGGCCCGGTACTTTGGACCCGATGCCGCACAGGGTCTGCCTTGTGACACCATCTGGCCCCTCTCCACTCCTACAGACCTCGTCCCTTCCTCTTCCCATTGCTACCTTCCTCGCCTATGGACAATCGAAGTGACTAGTGTCTGTGTCCTGTGCCAGTGTGTGAGCCCTGGGCCAGCTGTGAAAGCTAGTTAATGTGTTTCAACCGTCTGTTGTGCTCTTCAGCCCACCTTCTTCTCTCATGGTGTTCGTCTCCCAGGACCTCGCCAAACACGTATGTACTTTGTTATCCTCCTTTAAAGGGGGACCAGGATGTGTGCAGCGTAGACTTTGATTTATCGGCAGTTTAGTTGGCAGCTCTGCCTTCTACCCCATACCCCCCACTCCTCCCCAACCCCACTTCCCCTTCCCCCGTTTCCTCCCCGATCCAGTGCCTAACCCCAATCCTTATCCTCTTAGCTCCATGTGTCACTGGTTCGGCGACAGACATGTCTGTTTATCGACACCATGTAGCTTGAAACATCTCTGACCATGAGTTGACTTTGATATCTCTCCCATCTCCTCCCTTACTCCCCTACATCCACCACCCTCCCCACCCTCACTTTCCAACAACCCCCACCCCCACCCCCCCCCCCACACACACACATCGCTCCTTCTCTTCACCCTGCCCATGCTTTCACAGTCATGTCTGTGGTCACGAATTGCAGTGACGCTCTATGTGACTGGCTTCCCCAGATTGACATTAAACAGACCCCAAGCAAATCACATTTAAAATCCCACTACACCTGTTCCCAATAGTAGCAAAGGTACATACTGTACAAACGTTATATTGGTGACTTCAACAACAGACCTGAGTTTAGTGTGCAATGGCCCGACTACGCCAAACCTAATCGGCCACTTGTCCTCAGTGACAATGCCGATATGTCCTCTGTCCCCACCAGCCTCCCCAGGTCCAAGTCAACTGTAGCACCCTGAAACTCATCACCATCACTGTATTTTACTCCACAGGTACTGTTCTTGTACAGGGAAACGTGTGCAAGAAATGGCTGCGGTATGAGTTTGAATCACTAATCCAGGTGGCTGGAACAGTCTTCTCATTGACCCGCCAAGACTCCCCATCCCAACCTCAACAAGCTGTATGCAACAACCTGTCTGACTTTCCCCTTCTCTCCCTAAACATGCTCCCTCCTGGAGGCCTCTCTCCGCCCAGGACATCCCGTCTTCCCATGGACCTCCTCACCTTCCCAGATTGCATTTGGTGACCAGCCCAACCGCCATCCCACCACCCAGCTCTGATACCACTCCGTCCCAATCCACATCCTCACCATGCACGAAGCCAGCCTCTATAGTTCCGCCACAGTCGCCTGAGGGAAACATGCACATACAGTTCACACCCTGGCACTCACCACAGATGCTCCACATATTCCAACAAAGCAGAAACGAAGCTCTACTCAGTCAAAACAAGACCATGCAAACCCCCAAACAAAAACAAAACCAACCACCTGCCCACTCCGATGTGAAAACATCACGCTCACCCTCTCCTACAAGCAACACAAAAGCGGCACACAGCTTACGTCCTCAAAAATCAAGCAAACCACTACGCCATTCCTATGCCTACAAATATAATCCAGCAGTTCAAACCCTCAAACAAACAAAAATAACACTCTGGTCAAAACTATTGTCAGAGGTTCAAAACTCTTGCACTCTCACATCAGAAGTATTCGCTGGTTAGAAGCAGAAAGCAACTACCTGAAATCTGAACTCAAACACCTCAAACAAACTCGGCCTATACTGCATCCAACCCAACACCAAACCACACCATCTGGCAGTCATACTGATTCTGCTCTGTCCGCCTTCCCCACCTCCAACAAGTTCTCCATGCTGCTCCACGTTAATGAACATGGGGAGCATGAGGTTCAGAACGACTCGGATACTGACACAGACTCTGATCAAGCCACAGTGCAGACAGTCTACCACTTCAACTGTCCCCCACACTCCAGACAAAACCCAGCAATAGTATCTCAGATAAAGACACTACTACTCAGGCCACTGACACAATGGGCTGGAAAACAGTCCACAACAGAAACCACTTCCACAGGAACAACAAAACACACAGTCAAAGACAGTGGTTAATGGTGCAACTGAAAACAGTCAGGGTCAGACTAGCTGCTACAATACATTATCACCTCGACAGCTTGTTGCACAACTACGGGTTGACACCGATATCTCAAATGTCATTACAGGTGACTCTGCCATACGAAACATTACCCCAAGCCTCCTATTCTACAAAGGTAAGAGCAAAATCATCAGTGTTCGGGGTCTTACTGTCGATAATCTTATTTCAAACGAATGGTAGTGATCTACAGACTAGAAACTTCTCTCCAGGAAAGTCTAAACGACGTGTCAGACTGGTGTCATTCAAACTCAATGTTCATACACCCCAGCCAAAACCAAATCTATGATTATAGCCGATAGATAAAGAATTGAAATGGCAATCTCATCTCAATAACGTTTGCAAGGTAGTATCAAAACACCATTTGCCTGTTATCTCAATTTAAGTGCTACGTCAACAGTTATGTGGCTTAAACTTTTCTTCAATGCACACATAATGTCACGTATCAATTACGCTTCAACAGTGTGGGACGGGAGCAGTGATGTCTACAGAAAAAAGCTGAATTCTCTCCATAGACGTGCAGCAAAGCTACTCCATCCAGCTGTATCTCTACAACAGACGAAAAAACTAAAAGCGCTGAACATATACTTCCTCTGAGTAAGCAATTGGGAATTCAACAAGCATCATTTTTGTTTACAATCTTGACAGATACTATGCCATGTTATATCAATGCCCTTTTTACAAGATCGAACAGCTTTTCTGGTTCGACGAAATTCTTCTTTTCCCTACCCACGCATTGATCTATACAAAACAAGCCTAGCTTACTCTGGACCATATGTCTGGAACTCACTTCCACCGAATCTACAAAATACGATTACTTTCAAACTTTTCAAGGAACATTTGCATAAACATTTTATATCTCAGTAATTTGATTATTCGATTAAAATGATTAGCGTCCATTCGCAAAGTTTTATGTGAACCATACTTTGAATACATGTTGCAATGTTGAATTGTCAGCATGAATGATACGTGTTGAAATAATGTATGCATGACAAGGATAGATTGTAAGACTAAGCTTTGGCCTAAAATCTTCATCCTTGCGTACGTATTAAAGATCAATCAATCAATCAATCAATCAATCAATCAATCATCTGTGTGTGTGTGTGTGTGTGTGTGTGTGTGTGTGTGTGTGTGTGTGTTGTGTGTTTGTGTGTGTGTGTGCACGCGCGCGCGCGCACGCCCGCGCGCATATACGCGCGTGTGTGTGGAGCCTGTAGTCTGATATTTCTGCAACTAATCATTGCTGAACGTTGTACACTATTCACTTTTCTCAGATTCTTGATTACCTCGCCAGCTGTAAAACTAAAAGGCCGTGAGTATTCACTGTCCAAGGTTCACAGGCTAACATCCCAAAACATCAATGAACTTTAATTTCTGGGGCTGACGTCCGGTGCTCAATAACAAACGTTTGATAAAACTGTCTCATATCGGTCTAGGCCATTGTACATATCGTTCTCTTACCTTGGCCATCACCATCACACTAAACCCCCACATTTAGATAAAGAGCAAAGTTGAATGACCATGTCATGCGTTCGCTGGGCTTCATAGGAATGATTTTGCTCTAAGTTACACTCAAAGGATAGCCATTGTGATTCGGTCAATCTTACAGACATCGTATAACCAGTATGTGTACACACACACACACACACACACACACACACACGAGCGTGCAGCTGCCTCCCCATTCCCACCCGCTTCAACCACCCCTCCCTTCCCCTCCTACCTCCCCAATCCCCCCTCCCCTCCCTCCCGCTTCCCTATCCCGTTGCCTCGAATGTCGACGTAACCAGGGACCCAAGTGAAAATTATGCTGTACCCGTTTTTTTTTTTTTTTTTTTTTTTTTTTTTTTAGAGTACTGTACTGTTCAAATACATTCAATAGTGGAGGGTGTTTGAGGTTGCGGCCAGCAATGGCTTCCAAAGCAGAAAGGGAATCTGAAAATCATCTCGGAGTCAAATCACAAAGGCTTTCTTATCATCTCAGATTCTCTTTCTGCTTTGGAAGCCATTGCTGGCCGCAGCCTCAAACACCCTCCACTATTGAATGTATTTGACAGTACACTACTCTAAAAAAAAAAAAAAAAAAAAAAACACGGGTAGAGCATAATTTTCGCTTGGGTCCCTGGTTACGTCGGCATTCGAGGCAACGGGATAGGGAAGGAGAAGGCAGACCCACTTGCCAAGGATGCCACACACCTTGAAACGTGCAGATTTTTCATCCCGCACACGGGCGTAAAACCCAAAGTTGAAACTTCTGTTAGAAACCTCTGGCAAGAGGAATGGAACACTCAGATGGACAACAAACTTTTCCAGATCCTTCCGAATCTAAAATAGTTTTTTTACCGTCTGCTACAGGTGACCGTAAGGAAGAGACAGTTTTGTGCAGGTTGCACACAGGCCACTTCTTTTATACCCACTCTTATCTTTTAAAAGGAGAAGAAGCTCCGTGGTGTATTCCATGTCATGCTCCACTCACAGTGAAACATTCTTTTGGATTGCTGGAACTTAAACGATGTGAGACATAAACACTTTACAGCAGAGTCCATGTAAACCCTGTTCAGAGATGTCCCACCTGACGTGATCTTTGAGTTTCTGAAAGAGATTAAACATTTTTCATCTGATCTAAGATTTTACCGAAGAAAGATTTTTAATGAAGTTTCTGGTACGTTTTTAGAAGATGCATTTTAAAGAGATGTGTGAGAGGTTTTTTTTTTTTTTTCTTTTAAGATGACTTGTGAGTTGATTTTAAACGTGGTGACAGCCCTGGTATGGCCCTTTGCTGCGGTCGGCTGGGCTATAAGCAACATTATCTTACCTCCCTATCCCGCACTCCCCAATTCAGCCCTTCCTTTCCCGCCGATCCCGACTCACCGATCTCATGGTAAATGTCGTTTTCGCCGCCCTCGCTGGTCCGGCGGCGAGATCGGCGCCCGTCTGTGACCTCGACTCTCTGTTGTTCCTGACCCCACGTGCTGATGTCATCGGCTGACCTTCCTCTGGCAAGGGAGAGCCAGTGCTGGAATGGCCTCCACACTGAAACCCCCGCCAGAGAGTGACATATTTCCCAACAGGTCTTGCTGACAAATCAGAGGACTTTCAATTTCTGGGGCTAAATGGGGGGGGGGGGGGGGGGGGGGGGGGGGCGGGGGGTGGTGGAGGGGGGGGGGTGGAGGCAGAACATGATTAGGAAAAAATATTTCCTTTTCTTAACCTCTAACCCTTGAATACAATATTCATCATATTTTTTTTTTGAGGTGTTGCAGTGGATCCCCTCTCACTGCGTGGTATTATGGGCAAGGAGGAGGCTGACCATTTCTACGGGCGAGGCAGCAAACAGGAGCAAACTGCCCACCGCGTGCCCTGTGGTGAAGTCAAGGCCGTCCTTAAGAGCCACGTCAAAAAAAGCATGGGAGCAACATCCACAGAAGGATTCTGGGGAGGACAGCAACACCTACCAGCTGGAAAAGACACAACAGATCGCCCTAGGACAGCAACACCTACCAGCTGGAAAAGACACAACAGATCGCCCTAGGACAGCAACACCTACCAGCTGGAAAAGACACAACAGATCGCCCTAGGACAGCAACACCTACCAGCTGGAAAAGACACAACAGATCGCCCTAGGACAGCAACACCTACCAGCTGGAAAAGACACAACAGATCGCCATCTTAGGGCTGAGACCAGGGCACTGTCAGGTCTTGTCCATCTTCGATCCGAAGATCTCGGACATAGATGAGTGTCCATGGGGATCTCCGACATGGATGAGTGTCCATGGGGATCTCGGACATGGATGAGTGTCCATGAGGATCTCGGACATGGATCAGTGTCCATG
>JADBJO010003859.1:92500-97500 GCA_016801955.1 Conus betulinus | reverse complement strand
TGGACATGTCATATCACCGCTATCGTCACCAACATCAACATCACCACCACCACCACCACCGCCACCACCATCATCATCGCCATGCTAACCATCAGACACCTCAACGCAGCATCCACCCCCCCCCCCCCCCTCAACATCCACCCCCCCAACCCCCCCCCCCCCTCAACATCCCCCCCCCCCCCCCCCCGGCTCACCAGTGTTCCCCTCCTCCACCCCCAGCACCCTGGTGGAGGAGTGACTGTACCAAGACCCTTGCTTCCACAGCGCCGAGCACGTGCACACCGCCCCGCCGTCCTCTGACGTCAGACGCAGGTTCAGGACGCTGGTGACGCTGGAGGCGCTGATGACGTCAGGGCTGACGTCAGGGTGACGCGGGCAGGAGAAGAGGACGGAGGAGACCAGGGGTTTGCCGCCAGTGACGCTGCACAGCATGGTAAGGCTGCGGCCTGCGGGCAACTTCTCGCCGTTGGCGTAGCCCTCGATCTGAGGGTCCGAGGGAGGGGGGTCTGGGGACAGGGGAGTTAATTCACTTTTTTTGAGTGTTACTTACGACCTGTTGATGACTAGGAGGGAGGCAGGTGGGAGGTGGGTGGGGGGGGGGGGGGCGAGTTCAGAAAATCGCCGTTGCCTGCCTCCTTCCCCCCGGCCCCCCCCCTCCCCGCCCCCCCCCCCCCCCCCCCCTGTACCTCTTCCATTCTGTGTGTGTTCATCCCTGTACTCTCTTCCATTCTGTGTGTGTGTGTGTGTGTGTGTGTGTGTGTGTGTGTGTGTGTGTGTGTGTGTGCACTCGCGCGCGTGTGTATGTGCATGTGCGTGTGTGTGTGTGTGTGTGTGTGTGTGTGTGTGTGTGTGTGTGTGTGTGTGCGTGCGCGCGCTCGTGAGTGCATGCGTGTTTATTTTATTCATTTTTTTAAATGCTGATTGATGAGAATGAGGATGATGAAGATGACGACTCACTGCCAAGGCAAAGAGATCTGAAGGTAAAGTGAAAGATCACCTATTACAACTCGGTGCCAGGGCAAACAGGTTATGACATTAGAGGGAAAGATCACCCATTACAACTCGGTGCCAGGGCAAATAGGTTATGACAAATAGGTTATGACATTAGAGGGAAAGATCACCTATTACAACTCGATGCCAGGGCAAATAGGTTATGACATTAGAGGGAAAGATCACCTATTACAACTCGTGCCAGGGCCAGGGCAAATAGGTTATGACACTAGAGGGAAAGATCACCTATTACAACTCGGTGCCAGGGCAAATAGGTTATGACATTAGAGGGAAAGATCACCTATTACAACTCGGTGCCAGGGCAAGAACTTATGACATTAGAGGGACATATCACCTATTACAACTCGGTGCCAGGGCAAGAACTTATGACACTAGAGGGACATGTCACCTATTACAACTCGGTGCCAGGGCAAGAACTTATGACATTAGAGGGACGTATCACCTACAACAACTCAGTGTCAGGGCAAGAACGTATGACATTAGAGGGACATATCACCTATTACAACTCAGTGTCGGGCAAGAACGTATGACATTAGAATGAAAGATCACCTACTATAATTTATTCCAGGGCAACGATGTTGTAAAAGTAGAAAGAAGTATGACTTACAACTCAGAGCCAGGGATAAGAGGTTATGGAAATCATGGGAAATGCCATCTATTCCTGGGCAAACAGGCAGTGTAAACGGAGAGGAATGTCGCCTGCTGCTGCTGCTCAAGTTTGTCTTTGAGTCGCTTTGTTTTATCGTTGTCCATTCTCTAAAAGATAGCAACTCTAAATGAGAGAATAGTGATATCTTGTAACTGCAATTATATTTTGATGTCAACATAAAATTTGACTCCCCCCCCCCCCCCCCCCCCCCCCCCCCCCCCCCCCCCCCCCTTGATTACCAGTAGCCCACTGGACACTACACAAAAAAAAAAAAACGAAAGAAAAATCAACCAGCTTTTCTTTTTTTTTTTTTTATGTTGACCATCAAAAAAAAAAGTTAGATCTAGTTGCAAGGTGAGATGTCTGTAGGCGGAAATCTAAACAAATCTGAAATAAATGTTATCAAACCGAAAAAAAAAAAAAAGTGGACAAACGAATCACAAGACAAAACATGACGCGTTTCGACCTCGTAGGTCTTCTTCAGGCAAGATACAAAACAATTATTACAACCAAATGAACGAACAAACACTTATCTTCAATCACTTCAGTGTCATCTCTGGTGAGGGTTTTTTTTTAATCATAAAAAACAACAATAAACAAACAAACAAAACAACAAAACAAAACAAAACAAAACAAACAAACAAACTCAGCAGCAATAAAAGGGAAAGAACTTTCATGACAAATGTGTGCCCAGTGTATAATCATTATAAATATTGTTTCCTTGACGAAAGCTACTCTCTGCCTGTAAATAAAGTACCATTTATGCGACCAGTCATGGCAATCATTCCGTTGAAAAGGTCAATGTCAAATTTTTGGATATGAGTTGTCGCAACACACACACACACACACACACACACACCATTCTCCTCTCCCCCAATCCTCCCTCTTCCGCTTCAACCAAATCCACGTACAGTTCAGGTCCAGGACAAAAAGAGGCGGCGAGTGACTGGCCGTTGGAGAAATGAGCAGTGCAGGTGATCGTCTTCCCGTCATCCCACGGCGGCTGAGGCCTGATGGTACAGCGCGCTTCTTCCCTCCTGCAGGCACACGTCACTCCACTCGTACTGCGTCACTTCCGCAACGTTGCTCACGTGGCAGACAAGGTGAAGGTCACGAGTCCCGTCCGTGTCGAGGGGCGAGGAGGCTTTGATGGTGACCCCTGGGAGTTTGGGGACACACACACACACACACGCACGCACGCACGCACGCACACACACACACACACACACACACACACGCGCGCGCGCGCGCGCGCGCGCGCTCGCTCTGCTTTCAAGGTCAGTTTCATGGTGTTGTGGTCCAGCCGAACACAGAGCTGGGAAGAGAGTGGAAAATGGAGAGTGAGAGAGAGAGAGAGAGAGAGAGAGAGAGAGAGAGAGGGAGAGGGGGGGGGGGGGAGCAGAGCTGTCACATTTTCGAAAAGGATTCCATGTCCGTTAACACACACACACACACACACACAGTGTATTTCAAACATACTCCAAATGCCAAACCAGTGGATCAGATTTGTCACCAAGTTGTGGATCAGGGGGGAAAAATCATATCCTCTAGGAACTGACCGCCCCCCCCCCCCCCCCCCCCCCCCCAAAACAAAACAAAACAAAACAAACAACAACAACAAAAACAACAAACAACAACAACAACAACAACAACAACAACAACAACAAAAACTCCGAATGCTGTGGAACATGTCTAACGTCACGTAACTCCCAACACTCTTTTATCATGCTCATTTGCAAGTAGTGGAAAGATCAACTTTTTTTTTCCTTTCCCAGCATCCGTGGAGAAATTTTCGCGTATTGCTAATCCCACCATGAAGGTAGCTATATTCCGTCTTCGGGGATTGTGTCTTTAGGCGACACCATTCTGCTTGTTTTTTTTAATTTTTTTTTTTGTCATCCATCTCATGGGAACATCAGGATGGCCTACACTTCTCCCAAGGTGGAATGGGGTTAATGTGCCTGCAAGATCTTTTATTACCATTATTGTTGTCATAATCGTTATCATTGATATTATCAGCACTATCATCATCATCATCATCATCATTTTCGTCATCATCATCATCATCATCATCATCATCATCATCATCATTGTTATTATTATAATTATCATACTATCATAATCATCATTGTCATCATTATAATAATTCATATTCTCATTACTATCATTATCATTATTATTATAAGCATTATGATGATGATGATGATGATGATGATGATGATGATGATGATGATGATGATGCTGATGATGATGATGATCACTATTACTATTATTATTATTGCTTCATCAACATCATCATTATTACCATTATTATCCAAATCATCATCATCATCATCAGCAGCAGCAGCAGCAGCAGCAGCAGCAGCAGCAGCAGCAGCATCTGCATAATTATTATTATTATTATATGTTATTATCATTATAATTATCATCATTTTTATTGTTAATATTATCATCATTATCATCCTCATTCTCCTCTTCAACATCATCATCTTCTTCTTCTGATCATCATCTATTGCTATCATTATCATTATTATTATTATTATCATCATACGCGTTCACTCATGTGACCTGGGTTTAAAATCTCTTCTGAAGAATACTAGGAGGGGACTGTCGATCACGGTTGAGAAAGAAATTCTTGGAAGAGCTGGACAGCAAAGATCTGTAGAGATGTTTGGTCCATAGGGAACATCTCTTGCTACCTGGGTGTATCCTACGGGGAATCGAACCCCAGACTTCCGAAAGAAGTCAGGCGTCACACCACTGGGCCACTATGCCCTTAGCGGGGGCGTTGAAACAGTTGAAGAACCATTGTGGTGACGAGACCGCCAAAAGAAGGGAACGAAACAAAAACCTTGACAGGAGGAACGCGTTTCGACACTGAAAGCCTCGTTAAGGCAAAACAGTGATTTAGGATAGGTAATATTTGGTGCTTGTGTTGCTAAGGAGTATGGCTGTGCTTTGGTTGCAGGTATCGATGTGTAAATCAATCTGTCGGTATAAATTGTTTCGTTCGAAAGGAACTGGGATGAGCGGGGATAGAAAGGGAGCAGGGTGGGTTGCATGGTAGCATAGTTGGATGTGGTACAATCGTTTGGCTCTGCATTGCTGTTTGTTGTAGGCTATATGTTGGACAGTTTGTATCTGTTGTGTGTACACACACTTTGGGCATTTGTTTAAAGCAGGAGTGTGAAAGGGTCTCTTAACAGCGACAACACACAAAAACCAACAACAACAACAACGACGACAATGATGAGATGATGATAAATTTCATAATAATGATAATAGTTATGATGATGATACTGATGATGACGATGACAACAACAGCAACAGCAAGAAGAAG
>JADBJO010003859.1:70000-75000 GCA_016801955.1 Conus betulinus | reverse complement strand
TCTTGTTTTCTCATTGCTTCTGTCCCCCCCCCCCCCCCCTCTCTCTCTCTCTCTCTCTCTCTCTCCCCCAGAAGCAAGCAAGCACTTGCAAGTACCTCATCTTGTTCTGTTTTCAGTTGTGCTGATCTTCTCCCCCCCCCCCCCCAACCCCCCCCACCCCAAGGGAAAAAAAAGAACGTTTAGTATTATGTCATCCTAGCTCGTGTGAAAATACACAGTCTCCACCCAAAAGCGGCAACCAACACGGGCAGAACTGTTCACAAACTGAATTTTCCTTGACGTCGATTTAACAGACGTCCTCACCACTTGCTGTTTCATCGCATTTTTCTGAAAACAGTACATAAACAACCTTTGCACTAAACGATCTTTGGCACTTTGATTTTCTGCATGTCCAGTGGTCTGATGCCGACTTTGAGTAGCAGACAGTCGATTCCAGTTATAGTAGTACCTACGTTTTTTCACAAAATTGTGATACTAGGCGAGAGAGAGAGAGAGAGAGAGAGAGAGAGAGAGAGAGAGAGAGAGAGAGAGAGAGATTTTTTTTAGCTGCTATCGCTTATACAGACTTAAAGATTATTATTGACGTTACAAGATATTCATTGTCCTAATTTTGGAGCATTTATGAAAGTCTATTTCGGGCTCGGGATGTTACAGCGTACCGAGTATGTATTTTTTAGGGGCCATTTTGAACTGGCAGCCATACTGGAACCATTTCTCGCTTCGCTTATCAAACGATTATCGACTTATTAAACGAATTACAAACATTCAATTGGCCTGCATTTGATTCATGTGTTTTGCAAAGTAGAACGAATTTAAAAAAGCAGCCACTTTGAAATGGCAGCGAAACTAGCCGCTGATAAACGCTAACGTGACAACCGGTCTAGACGTTCAAGGGTATTTGTTGTTGCTGTTGTTGTTTTGTTGTTTTTTGTTTTTGTCTTGAGATACCTTCAGTAATTTTCAGGTAATTACTAAGATTGTGAGCTATCAAAAAGGTAAATGTGTGTCAGTTTATTTGACGGTTTGTGCAATTTCAAGCTATTCGTGTTACGTTGGCAGCCAATTTCGGTAGTCATGCTCAAAATGGCGGCAATATTGCCCACAATTATCATTAAGTTTATGTATGCAAGAATCCTCTAATACTGCCAGCTGCACACACGCTGAACTTGATAGCATCCTGATGGTCCTACTGGAAACTTTGATATACTTCTTAGAGTTCATAGAGTATGGACACCGTTTTGAACTGCCCGCCGTGTTTGAATTGATACACGTGGAAACAGTATAAATCACAGATTACTAATACCATAAGCTATTCACATACGTAACGGTCCACTATGACGATTCTGTCTGCAGCTTTCATAAACTGCAGTGTTACAGACAGTATATTTCGGCCGCCATTTCCATATGGCGGCCATGTTGGATATACTATCAGGTCTGTATACGAAAGAATACTTAACATATCGTACACACCACTTAAACACTGAATTCGGTTTGTTTCCAATGATTCCCATTTATGTTTCAAGGCGTTTTACAAAACAGAGGAGTTAATGTAAGTGCTACCTCTTTGAAAAAGTCCCCGCATTGGCACTGAGACAACAGTCAGCATGGCACCTGGACAAGAAATGTTTGTAAGGGTCTTTGTAAGCGTTTCTGTTGATGGTGGTGTTGCATTTTTTCTTTTGGGTTCAAGTGAGCCTCCATCGTGAACGAGGGCTACTTTAAGACACACAAGCTCTTGTAAGGTCAGTCTGTCAGCTTGGCTGCCGATAAGATCATATCTTACTGTTGCATTTTTACAAATTTGGCCCTGTGTGTTTTTGTTAGCAATCAAGGTCGAATTTTCATTCAGTTCAGAAGTGCTGTAACTTCACTTTTCTCTTGTGCTTGAAATTTAACGATAATTAATGTACCAACCGTTTAAACTTATCAAAAACGAATCTTGCTGTGAGTCTGCCCTACGCTTGAAGGAGGACTCTTCCGCCGGTCAACATTTTGACTTTTTTTTGATAAAACTGTCCTTGGAAAGCCGACACAAAATAAAGTTCATGGAGTCGATGTGATGGTCCGTGTGCTGTTCTCCCTGAGGGCAATCAGCGACAGATCTCAATGTCAGCCCTGGAATCTTCTTTTGAACTTCCCAGTCGATCTTTCTGGTGTGGCTGAAGCAAAGAGTCACAAGATGAATGGTACAGCTTAGTTCTAATGGCATGGCCGTCACTTTGATTGAAGAAGCAGTTATGCATACATTGTCAATGTATGTGGTATTTTTCATTTTTTTTACTGACAAACTTTATCAACATGGTGGTGGTTGAACAAATGACGTGTTTTGCTGAATTAAGCATATATATCTGTCCTCAAAGAAGAATGAATTCGCCAGTTCCTAGAATGTGTGTGTGTGTGTGTGTGTGTGTGTGCGTGCGTGCGTGCGTGCGTGCGTTGCGTGCGTGCGTGCGTGCATGCGTGCGTGAGTGTGTGTGTGTGTGTGTGTGTGTGTGTGTGTGTGTGTGTGTGTGTGTGTGTGTGTGTGTGTGTGTGTGTGGATCATAGTTCACGTAGCCATAATTGAAAACAAAGCCATGTTTGTTGAAAGTAAAATTAGACTTTTTTTTTTTACATTATTGTATTGTTTACAGATACAATGTGTGTCAAAATGCACACACATATGAAACTGTCGATCCTAGACAAAAAGCAATTCCAAAGAGGAAACACTTTCAATACCCGGCACAATTTGTCACGTAAGCATCCCTGAAACGGACGACAGAAATTGTAATTTCGTGACTTAGGTGTACATTTATAGCTTGGAACATTAGTATGCGCTCCCATTCTCCACAGTTTCAGATACTTCCAAATATGTTCTGTGCACTGGTAACGAATGGGTGAGAATTAATTCTACATCAACAACCTTACCCTTGCTGGGCGACAGCGAGGTACACATTGCTTAGAGGGATGCCAGAGTGTCCCTCAATCAAAATATCGGTTATCTAGTGGTTCAGTCATTCTTTCTATTTTTTCTCTCTCAGAAGATGTGTGTATATGTGTCATCATACCAACAGCCAACCTGACCTTCCCCTCTGAAAAGTGGTGGGATTTTTCGTGTGTGTAAGATGTTAGGCATGAATTTGCACACGGAACCTCGGTTTATACCCTCATTCGAAGAACTTTTTCAGGAAGTTGAGTCAGAAGCAACGTTACCTCCGAGGGAAAGTCCCCCTCCTTCTCCCTTCCCCTGTCCTGAAATGGCCCAGCGGAGATTCGAACCTGCAACTTCAGGATCATCAGGATTATGAGTTTGGTGCCTTACCAACAAAGCTATTCCAACTCTTTCAATATTGGCTAGTCCAACCATATGACATCAATATATGGCTCCCTGTACGCACCTTGAGCAAAATCACGATGCTGTTACGGTTTCAAATTATACGATTCACATTGTAGATAAGGATTCATTAAGAAGAAAAAAACCCATGTTAGTACACTGCCCAGACTGATATTGCCTGAGCTCAGGAACACCCCAAGTTGCTCATGAATGAGTTCTTTTGATGTGGTTAAACCTCGTAGGAGAACACAGCAGCACATGCATAATCATTGTTCATGCTTCCCTTAATTTTATTCTACCCCACCCCCACACCACTCATAACCGCCTCTCCCTCACCTCCCCAAACAAGAAAATGAGAAAAAGTAAAATGAAAGAAAATAAAATGAAACAGAATAGAATAGAATAGAATAGAATAGAATAGAATGGCTTGACTGTTTACGAGGAAGTTCATCTTTTATCAACTTACTCTGTCGTAAAAGCTGCATGACATACTCAACACGGATTTTACACAACAGCAGCGTTTGTTTGTTTGTTTGCTCGTTTGCATGTTTGCTTTTAAGACAGAAGTCATTTTAAACAAGGGTGGAAGCAAGTATTGTTTACCTGATGGTTCGTTCATGGATGTGCACAGGAAGTGCTTAAGGCCTTCAATGGGGCGCAGACTCTAATCAGTGGAAGGCAGAGACACCCGATCCTGTCACATGTTCATCTCTGGCAAAGCCGTTTGTTCTTGAATATCGTCACACAGAACGCTACAAACAGATGCACACACAGGTCACCTTATGCATTGCGTATCTTCGTAGATATGATCAGCCTGTGTCCCACACTTGTATACCTTTAGTGTTGGGATCAAAATATTCAACGCTTACCTTGCGCTGAAGACATCAAGCTAAGTGACAAACTCGTTCATTTTCATTGTCCTGTTGCTCGTGTCTTGCCCGAGGAAGACCTGAGAGATTCAGATTCAGATTCAGATTAAGAAAACTTTATTATCTCTCGTTAAAAGAGAAATTACATTCGTGACCGCTGCCCTAAAAGTTAAGACGTACATATTTATAGTTACAAACGTGACACTGAAAATTTAAAATTACTTTCAAACAATAAAACATGCGTGTATCACACCAAAATGGGAATTTCGTTCTTTCTCCCTTTTGGTAGTGCAAATAAAGCATGCACTCAGCCACACATAATTACATATACATTCATGTGTGCACGTATGAGAGAGAGAGAGAGAGAGAGAGAGAGAGAGAGAGAGAGAGAGAGAGAGAGAGAGAGAGAGAGAGAGAGAGTGGTGGTTTATCATTAAAAAATCATTAAGATAAGACATATTCCAGACATTTCTATTCCTCACTGCTCCAGGACATGCACACATAACACACACACACACACACACACACACACACACACACACACACACCAGCATCTATACTTTCCCGCTTGCTCACAGACATACACACCAGCGCACATGCTTATGTCACAGGTGATCCACCACCTCTTCTTACACGCTGTCTTTGTTTAAAAACGCAATGGATTTGAACAAAAAGCTCTTTTTTTGTGCGCATCAGCTTAGCTCTGGGGACACGAAATCGTCTGCCTGATGGAAGGAGCTCATACTGTCGCGCAAGCGTATGCCCACTGTCACTAACAATCGCACGAGCCTTGTTGACCGCACGCCTTTCATACAACT
>JADBJO010003859.1:45000-65000 GCA_016801955.1 Conus betulinus | reverse complement strand
ATTTGTTTTGTCTTGTAATTTGTTTGTGGTCTTTCGTTCGGTGGTAGAATTATTTTTTCTTTCAAGTTTCTTTCGACTGTCGTCTCCCATAATCACCCAGAAATAATTCAGTTCGACACTTAACAGGGTCCATACTGACTGGAAAAAAAAAAATAAGAGAGAGAGAGAGAGAGAGAGAGGAGAGAGAGAGAGAGAGAGAGAGAGAGAGAGAGCACTCTGTTCTGATCAAGTCTGGCATCACAAAAAAATGGTGGGTTTTGTTTGTTTCTTTGTATGTTTTTCAAAATGAAATTCCCTGGTCCTCACAGATCTGTAACAGTTTTTGTTCTTGATTTCGACCTCAGCAATCCACAGAAATCTTATCAATCTCTGCGACCTAACGTCTACACACACACACACACACACACACACACACACACACACACACACACACTACGCACGCACGCACGCACGCACGCACGCACTGTACCTGTGTCCCTCCCGACAACAACAACTAATCTGACTTCTTGTCCCTACTCCATCCAGGAAAAACTTCCTGAAGAGAAAGAAAAAACCAAAGTAACTTTTTTTTTTTTTTTTTTTTTACAGAAATCATATTAGAAAGCATCTTTACCTAAAAAAAAACAATTCTCTTCATTACAAAATCAATTTTGTGTCTGAAAAAAATCGTCGTTTAAAAAAGTGTCTTCATCTAAAGAATATTGATTTTCCTCTCTCTCTCTCTCTCTCTCTCTCTCTCTCTCTCTCTCTCTCTCTCTCTCTCCTTTTTTTCTCATTTCTTGTCACCATATCTCACCTATCGGTTTCCTGAGCCTGGCATAGGCCCATCGAGGCCTTTACTTTGCGGTTTTTTTTTCCACCTCATTGAAAAAAAGAGAAAACGAAAAAAAAAAAAAAAAAAAAGCCTTGAGGCATGTATCCTCGTCAACTTTTCTTTTCTCCCCAAGAAACTGTCGACCTTCTTCTTCTTCCTCCTCCTCTCCTTCTTCTTCTTCTTCTTCTTCTTCTTTCTTTCTTTCTTTCTTTTAGTGTCCACAATCATCATGTTCATTATTCTGACACTTTTGTGTGTATGATCGTTTCTTAACTCGCCATTAAGGCGGCATACTCCAACTATGGGGATGGTGCATGCTATTTGTAATGTGTCATCCATACCAACGGCCAAACTGGCCTTCTCTTCCGAAAGTTGGTGATGGGATTTTACGTGTGTGCAAGATGTTAAGCGTGCGTTCACACACGGAACCTCGGGTTTTATAGTCTCATTCGAAGGACTGTATTGGGAATGGAGTCAGAACCAATGTTAACTGCGAGGGAAAAATCCCCCTGTACCGAAACGGCCCGGCGGAGATGCGAACCCGCACCCCCCCAAGATTACGAGTCTGGCGCTCTACCAACTGAGCTGTTCCGACCAGTTTGTCTTCTGGTTCCGCTGCTCATCCTGCAGTGTGATAAGCAGTCATCTGGTGTCCTTCGCTCACAACTCTGCATGCATTTTGCATGGATCCCATGACTAGATGGACCGAGGGATAAATCTTTCCAGTCCTTCCTTTATTCTTTCTTTCTTTTTCTTTCCTTTTTCCATTTGTTTTTGTTGTGTTGTTGTTGTTGTTGTTGTTGTTGTTGTTGTTGTTCTTGTTGTTGTTGTTGTTGAAAGCTTGCACGAGCGATTTATCCTTTTAATACAACATGATCTTTTTATAACAAATAAACGCACCTGAAAGCAGCGAGGAACTTAGCCACAGCGCCTGAGCCGGACAAACCCACGCCAGAATCACGCCATTCAACGTTCGCTTTCAAAGGGAAGTTATCAAACTAGAGTTATAGATAGCGGCCCCTTATTCAAGGCCGCGCTAAATAGCTTCCGTTGGCTGTGTTTGGGGCGGGGTAGTTTTCGACGGTTAAACGTGACAGATGTATGTGTTTTTTTTTTTTATTTGATTTTTTTTTTTCATTTTATTTATTTATTTTGAGAGCATCGAGTGTCTTTGTATTCCTTCTACTGTCATACCATTTTTCAAAGTTTTCTTCCCTCTCCCATCTTCACCCTTATATTTTCTTACCACCTCCTCCTCCGCGCGCGCGCACGCGCGTGCGCACATGTGTGTGTGTGTGTGTGTGTGTGTGTGTGTGTGTGTGTGTGTGTGTGTGTGTGTGTATGTGTGTGCTTGCTAAATTTACCCACCCTCCCGACATATTGCTGTCTTTCCGCACGTTGTTGTATGTTTTCCCTATATTTTCCCAAGGTTTCGAAATTTCCCTGCGTTTTCCGTCTTTTTTCTGGTTATTTCTACATTAAATGCTGTTGTATCTTTACTACATTTCCTAATTATTGCACTTTTTTCTCTTATATATCCTAGATTTTCGTACTTCCTTCTAAGATACCCTGTTTTTTTTTTTATATATGTGTCTGACTGATCTTTTTACGTCCCCAAAATATCCCTGCTTTTTCTGACGTTGATCTTACTTCTACTACACTTCTCTACTTCACCAAAATATCCCTGTTTTTTTTTTTTCTTCCTCTCAATGTCACCCTTTTCAATACTTTCGTACTTTCCATTTTTTTTTTTTTTTTTGTACAAGTTCCAGCTTACCACACCATTTCAATGCGCTTCCTGGTGGAAAAAAAACGTTTTGCAACCTTGTTCCTTTCTCTAAAAAAATGTATTACATTTCACCTTTTTTTTTTAATATAGTCTTTTCTTACAAAGTTTACCTTTTTTTTCTCACATTCTTATATTTTCCCTACATTTCCACATATTCTATTTGAGAAACAAGACTTTCCTTTTTCTACATTTTTCTTTTTTTTTTCCCCTTCTTTTTTTTTTTCTTAATTCATTTTCTACTTTTTCCTTCTGAATTCCTACCTTTTCACATTTTTTTTTTCTCTGTACATTCCTACTTTTCGCCACAAGTTCTGCGCCCCCCCCCCCCCCCCCCCCCCCCCCCCCCCCCCCCCCCCCCCCCCCCCCCCCCCCCCCCCCCCCCCCCCCCCCCCCAACACACACATTTATAATTTCTTACTTTTACATTTTCCTACTTTTATATTTTCTTACTTTTTGTACGTAATGTTAAAGCCTTTTCCTGTATTTTTTCCACGCTCATCCGTTGTATCTCTCTCTCTCTCTCTCTCTCCTCTCTCTCTCTCTCTCTCTCTCTCTCTCTCTGTGCGCGTGCGTGTGTGTATGTGTGTGTGTGTGTGTGTGTGTGTGTGTGTGTGTGTGTGTGTGTGTGTGTGTGTGTGTGTGTGTGTGTGTGTGCGTGCGCGCGCGCGCGCGCGCGCGCGTGCTGTACAGAAATTAGTTTTTCATTGTAACATGCGGGAATTTGAACCAAACACAAAGTTTGTTTTCCATCGTAACAAATGAGCTTTTGAGGAAGAAAATGTGCCATAGATGCTGAACTAGTTATTGTTTTCCTCCGCTTTTGAAGCTAACGATCTGCCATAGATGTTGCACAGCCACCCAATGTCATTAAAGAACAACAGAAAGTTTGTTTGTTTGTTCATTTGTTTGTTCGTTTGTTTAGTCGAAATGGTATCCCGGACCTAATTAGCGACGAAAGCGTGTCAGCCACAGCGGTGTGGATGACACAGACTCTCTTCACCCCACTCCCTCAGTGCAGCCTCCAGATCCGTCTGAGGAAGACGCTCTCTGACTGCTCTGCACCCCCCGGTGTGCCAGTGCCGGTGGTTCTGAAGGTCCCCAGCCGCTGTCTCTAGGGACACTTGGTGAATACCCCGCCAGCATGGCGAGGGCCGACACGTGTGGTCTGCGGGGGAGGTGTCAGCTCTTTCTGATGGCAGTGCTCATGACACGTGTCACCAGTTCTGGCACGAGACCTGTGGTTTCTACGTACGGCAAAGAGGTTCCGCCCTCGTGTGATTTTTTTCATTTTGTGGTGCACTGGATACATTGAAGAATGCCCGTATACTCAGAACGCGCTGGATTACTACCCTGTTCCGCAAAAGTCTGACCCTTCGGCCGGTTCGCGTGTTCCGGTGGAAAACTGTTCAACACAAATGATGAACTACGTTGCAAATCTGACCGACGCCGTCTTCTTGTTGCAGGCAGGCAGTTACATCTTACCACGAAATGTGGCCTCGGCATTGGGAGACCTACGTTTCTTGTGCTTTTTCAACAATCTGAAGCTGACGCCTGACTATCTCAAAGGCGTCTTTTCCCATCCGTCACTGGTTTCCTTCAGTGTTCAATACTGCCAGCTGCGCCCTCTTCCCACGGGTCTTTTCCGAAACGTCACGTCCACTGTGGAGAACCTTGTGCTGGATCACAACATACACGACGGTGTGTACATGTTTGATGTTTTTTGTGACCTCACGTTTCTGAGCCATCTGAGGATGCGGCACTGTAGCATACGGCAAATTGGGTCGACTTGTCCGTTAGAACAGCTCGTCCTCTTGGACCTCGCAAACAACGCCTTCCGAAGATTTCCGTACACTTGCAATCTCCAGACCACTGGCTCCATTTTCCCCTTTTTAAGTACCCTCATTTTGAGGCAAAATCTGATCCTCTATCTCCATCATTCAGAGATTTGCCTGCCATCATTAACGTACCTGGACCTGTCAGGCAACTTGTTCGACACGTACCCTGCGTTCATGTTTGACAGCGTGAAGTTTCCATTCCTGAACATCCTTTTATTGTATGATCAATCAGTATCCCAGAGAATCCCTGTCATTGAAGACCACGCCTTTGATAACAACAAGCTGGTAGAGCTCGATCTCAGCAACAATAGACTGAACTTTGCTGATCGTAGGTACATCGGGAAAAACGCTTTCACAAACTGCAGTAGCTTGAAAATATTAAACCTGAGGTTAAACAATTTCACGTCAGTAAATGATCAAAGATTTCTCGAACTATTTGGTCATTTACATTTTCTGGAAATCTTGTCTATATCAAGGAGTCAGTTGGAATCAATATCGACTAGAACTTTTGCTCCCTTCCGTAACTTAACCAAGTTGTATTTGGATCACAACAGGATTGCTAACTTGCCTGATGGGGCTTTCGATTCACTGGCCAGACTAACATCGTTAGTTCTCCAAAACAACAAAATTCTGATTATAAATCAGCACACGTTTGGCAATCACTTGCGGGGAAATCTAATGCTTTTAAGTCTAGGTTTGAACCCATTCCTCTGCTCCTGCGATCTACTGTGGTTTGTACGCTGGTACCAGACTGACCAATCTGAGCTCTTCAAAGATGCGGCTTCTTCTCCCAACGATTACGCATGTCAGAATATTGCCGGAATGCCGATAGCCAATTTCTCCATGACGGAACAAGCCTGCCTGCTCAGCCATGAAACCAGCCTTCTCCTCATCCAGTTCTGCAGCATCTTCATCTGCACTCTGACGCTGGTCTCTCTGGCGTTCCGCTATCGCTGGCACATCCGTTTGCTGATGTATGACGTGTTCCGGGGCCGTGACGTGCTGAGAAGACAACGTCTCCAGGCCAACGACTTTGACTTCGACGTCTTCGTGTGCTACGCCTCCGAGGACCTCCTGTGGGTGCGCCATCAGCTGATGGTCAAGCTGGAGGACGATCTGGGACTGAGGCTGTGTGTCCACGAGAGGGACTTCATCCCAGGCTGCCACGTCGTGGACAACATCGTGCGGAGCGTGGAGAGGGGAGCAAGAAGATCCTGATGGTCTTCTCCACTCACTTTGTCCACAGTCCGTGGTGCCAGTTTGAGCTGTCCCTGTGTCTAAATCACGTGCTGGACTACGATGACGCTCTCATCGTGGTGTGCGTGGATGACGTCACCCTCGAGGCAGATGACGTCTGTGTGTGTGTGAGAGTGTGAGTTGAGAAAGAGAGTGGTGTGGCGTGAGAGAGTGTGTGTGTGTGTGTGTGTGTGTGTGTGTGTGTGTGCGTGTGTGTGTGTTGTTGTGTGTTGTGTGTGTGTGTGTGTGTGTGTGTGTGTGTGTGTGTGTGTGTGTGTGTGTGCGTGTGTGCGTGCGTGCGTGTGTGCGTGTGCGTGCGTGCGTGCACGTGTGTGTGTATGTCGCGCTCGCTCGCGCGTCTGTGTGTGTCTGTTGTGTCTCCTCTCTCTCTTCTCTGTCTCTCTCTCTGCACGTGTCTGTTTCTCTCTCTCTCTCTCTCTCTCTCTCTCTCTCTCTCTCTCTCTCTCTCTCTCTTCTCTCTCTCTCTCTCTCACTCATCTAACCATAAACGTAAAACGCTCTTAAGACTAATCGTACATGCGCGATAGACAAAAACTAAGTATTTCAACAGATTCTCTTGCTCTCATTTCTTGAGTATCGAAGAAGTCAGATCTCACAGAGAGTATTTAAGATTATCATGATAATGATGAATATCACAAATTGTCTGGGGCAGACGGCGTAGTTAAAATTGGAAATCGAATATCTCTGAAGATATTGTAGCTCTCTAAAGTAGAATACTTTAAAATTTTAAAAAAATCATAGTTAGAATTGTCGTTTCAAACTCACATCTAGTTAATGGCAGACTACGGGCTCGGTAAAAAGGGATCGAACAGCGTCTTCAGTCTGCTGGCCAAGAGTTACAAAATGAGCTGTAGGATGATGCTAGGGGGGACAACGAAAAGAACACAACAACAACAACAACAACAACAAAACAACAAAAACAAGTATTGTAGCAAACTATCAGCTCTATTTACCCTCAGTAGACCATTTTTAAGTTAAGCCTCATAAATAGAGGTGACACCGACTGAAAAAAAAAACTTGCCCTTGTTGTTGTTGTTGATGTCGTCGTCTTCGTCGTCGTCGTCGTCGTCGTCGGTCGTCGTCGTCGTCGTTGTTGTTAAATAGATAACCTGCCTCGAAGCCTTTAAACGTTCCCATAGAAATGCTTGCTTCGTGAAATGGGGAAGCAACAATAGCTTATCTTTCTATATGACTGGTTCCCGGTATTGAAGAGCAATCCGTTTCTTTTCTCAGTGAAAAATGCTACACAATTTACGTTCAGCACCTCTCATCCCCCGTTCTTGTCGTTGTCGTCTTGGAATTTTATGCATGTTTTGTTTTCATGTTTTCGCCTCTCTCTCGGCTCTCTCTCTCTCTCTCTCCGCTCTTCTCTCTCTCTCTCTCTCTCTCTCATCTCTCTCAGTCGCTCTCTCTCTCTCCTCTCTCTCTCTCTCCTCTTATTATTTCCCTTCTCTCTCTCCGTCTCACTTCAATGTATGATAATTGAATGTTTGGAATGGATTGACTCATTGGTATTTCTCGTCTGTTGATTTTTCAGTCTTCTCTCTCTCTCCTCTCTCCTCTCACTCTCCGTCTCTCTCCTCTCTCTCTCTCTCTCTCTCTCTCTCTCTCTCTCTCTCTCTCTCTTCTTGTTATTCCCCGCATTAACCGTATGATAATCGAATGTTTGGTTGGCCCAGATTGACTTATTGATATATATTTTCTCGTCTTTTTCATCGCCGCTCCTGTGACTGAAAAACCATGTGCTAATGTATTGTGAGGGAGCGAGAAAGCAGCATGAATGTTTTTGGTTTGTCTGAGTGGGTCCTATGGTAAGGAGGTAGAAGGGGATGGGTGGAATGATGTTGGAGAAATGGTGGGGGGGGGGTGTGGGGGTGGGGGGGGGGGGGGGTTGGGGGGGTGTGGGGGGGGGGTGGGGTGTGCAGGAATGGATGGAGGTTGTTTCTAAGAGCTTTGATTCATTTGATGTGATGACTGATGTGTTGCTTATGCCTTGCATGGTTTTTTTTTTTCTTTTTTTTTTTCCTCTCGTCTCTGACGTATCGTTGTATTCTGTTTGATTTTATATTGTGATTAGTCTGTTTACGTATAGCATGCATCAGCACTTTTTCCTTGAGGGTTGGGTGTAGACAAAACGGTCGACACACATCTCAGCTGTGTAACGCTCATGTGTCGATCCTGTTTGTGAATGTTTTACGGGTGGAGAGACTTGGAACATGGGTGCCGGCGACATCCTGTTTCTCTGTCTGGAATTCATTCAAAACTAATTGGCATGAACTCATCTTATTCACACTTCAGTGTACATTAGTATGTATGTCATGTCCACTGAAGAGTTCTGAAAGAACCGCAGTTTGTTCTCTTAAGTACCATATGTTACTTTGTTTTAAAGCGACCAGCTTGCTATTAATGCTGTACAGAATTTGTTTTTCATCGTGACGTACGAGCTTTTGAAACTAACGATTTTACATAAATGCTGTACAGGTGTTTGTTTTCCCATAGCATCATGTGGGCTTTTGAAGCTAATGATTTGCCATAAATATGCACAAGTGTTTGTTTTCCATTGTGGACGTATCGCGCTTTTGAAGATAACGATTTTACATAAATGTTGACACGGTTGTTTGTTTTCCATAGCATCACGTGGGCTTTTGAAGCTAATGATTTGCCATAAATACTGCACAAGTGTTTGTTTTCCATTGTGACGTATCGGCTTTTGAAGATAACGATTTGCCATAAATGCTGCACACCAGCCTTTTCCTGGGATAGCATTCTTCTTACGTCACACCCGAAAAGGCAAAGGAGTTAAGTTACCATTTTCCGCGGTCACTGAGGAGAACAGTCAGGTTTCGAAATACCGGTATGAAGGGTGTTAAACTCATACTTGAAAAAACAAACCAGCAAGCAAAACAAACAAACTAACAAACTAAAAGGTTGCATCCTGGTCAGATCAGGTCATTAAAAAAAGTGCATCCTAGGCAGGGGAAAAAAAACAGACTATAAGAGCAAAAAGATTACACATCAATCAACGCTCTGGTCAGACCTTGAATGATAATGCTGTCCCACCTCTGCGCCACCTCAGAGGCAGTGCACCCACACCGCTCATTCCGACACCCCGTCCACAGCCACAGCCCGGTCGGCCCCGCCGCAGCCCCGGCACCGGCAATCCACAGGGAGCAGTCAATGTCAAGTCGTCAAGAGGCAACCCACCGGAGGAGACACTGCACTGCTGCCGAGTCACTTCGGTGGTGTTCAGTGGCGCCTGTTCTGATCTACATACGCAGGACACCACCTACTAAGCCCCCTACTGACGACAATAATTGCTTAGTCGCGGAGCCGGCGTGAGTGAGCTCTCCCTCCGGAGGGCGCCACCACGTCCGTCCACGACAGCCCCCCTGGACTCGCCGATACCGGTGACCCCGACTGAACATATATATATATATAATATATATTATATATATATATATAATGGTAATGCTAACCAACAAGAATTTAAGAAAAGTGCTCAACCGGAACAGACTGACAACACTGACCCCCCATATCCGGACGACTGCACCAGCAAGAAACAGCGCTGTTGATGTGTGTGTGTGTGGTGTGTGTGTGTGTGTGTACATTCATTTATTACTGTTTTTCTCCTTCGTGTGTAATTCCTTAATTGTCCTCTAGAGGATTGTTTTAGCACAGCCATAGGATTTTCTTACGTGGCGCAAGTACGTAGGTCAAGTCATCTTTTAAACCTTATACATCATGAGCCTCTCTTCGCAAATTTCTTCCCTGGCGTATTTATATTCACTCTTTTATGTATGAACAGCAGAGCATATCTGTAAACATACATGTGCAGATGCGTGCACGCAGGGGCCTGATCAGACAAGCCCACGGAACACACACAACTACACATGCACAACTGGACACAGACACACACACACACACACACACACACACACCACACACCACACCACACACACACACACACCCACACACCGCACACACACATGGGCCCATGCCCAAAACACCCGTGCACACACATATATGCATACACGTTTCACACACCACACACACACACACACACACACACACACACACACACACACACACCACACACACACACACACACTGATAATAAATGCACGGCCAATGTTAGGTAGGTTACTCTAAGTCTGACCCACGCTTCGGGCTAATGCACAGGTCAGACACTGGTTAAACCCGTAGCCACGAGAGCCTTTCTTAAATTCTCTCATCTTAGCCATTCTATTCATTTATCCATCAGCTTTAAATTATTTGCAGTTTGGCCTTGAAACTTAGTAGATGTGGTGTAACGTGTATGGATTATTTTGCACACAATGACACCTCGAGAAACTGAAACTTACACCCCAGTATGTATGTACGTAAGACCTTGGAACTCACAGACAGATAACAAATTGTAAGGTAAGGTAATGTTTGCTTGTAGCCCAGCCGACCGTAAGGGTCATATCAGGGCTGTCACTACGTTAAAAGCAACTCACAATTCATCAGAAAAAAAAAAAGCCAACCTTTCACACAACTCTTTAAAATACACCTTTTAAAGACGCACCAGAAACGTTAAAAATCTTTCTTCCGTAAAATCTCAGATCAGATGAAAAAATGTTGATCTCTCTCATAAATTCATTGATCACGTCAGGTGGGACATCTCTGAACAGAGTTTTATGGAGTCTGCTGTAAAGTGTTGATGTTTATACATCGTGCGAGTCCCAACAGTCTACATTGTACAAAATACATCCAATCTGAACGAGGTTTTATCGTGCTCTGGGAGCGGCCGTAAAGAGGGGAGACAGTTTTGTGGCGCTTGCATGCACACCGTTCCTTTTACACACCACCCATTCCCTTATCTCTTAAAAGGGGAAGAAGCTCCGAGCAGGCAATGCAAATATATCTGTCCTCAAAAGGGATGCGATGGTTCCCTTATGCAGCTAGTGAAGAGTTTTCATATTTGCAATATATTTTTCTTAAGACAAGTTAGTTGTTGGCCTGCGCTTGTTTTCCCCCCTATTAGATTGTTCGTCTTTGTATTTGTCTGACTTTATTCAAGTTTAAAAGGCTGTGCCAGTCTTGAATAAAAGTTACTTTGTGTTAGGTTTCCTTATGGGAGCAAAGACTACCCCACTTGTTTACTGTATATTTTCTTAAAATTCAGGTTCCCAGTTTCTCCATCTTCAAACCTCCCACCCCCTCCCCCCCTTCCTTAAGTCCAAAGATTTGCCAAGTTATTACTATGAAGACAATTAAGTTGTTGGCCTGCGCTTGTTCCCCCCCCCCCCCCCCCCCCCCCCCCCCCCCCCCATTTAGATTGTTCGTCTTTGTATTTGTCTGACTTTATTCAAGTTTGAAAGGCTGTGCCAGTCTTGAATAAAAGTTGCTCTGTGATTGAGGGAAGTGGTTTCAAAGTGTCCTGACTCACACGGTGTTGTAGAGTGTGTGTACAGACAGGGTCAGATGACCTGCAGCGAACCATGTGACGACATTCACTGTCTGTAAAGGTGGGGTGTGAGGGTGGATGGGGTGGGTATGCCTACAGTTGAGGAGGGAGGGGGGGGGGTAGCTTTGAACCTGACAACACTGTTTGAAAGGCGGCTCTCTCTCTCTCTCTCCTCGTCTCTCCTCTCTCTCTCTCTCCTCTCTCCTCTCTCTCTCTCTCTCTCTCTCTCTCTCTCTCTCTGTATTGGTGTTTGAATATCACCAATTTTAGTTTATGGAGAATACTGGACGTCATCCCATTTATATAAATTCACGTGAGCAGTGTATCAGATATTGGTCTGAAGATACCACGGATGAGTGATAATGGATGACCACTGAAGAACCTACAAAATGTTATTTTGGTTAGATTTATATGGTAAATCCACGTGGTTGTCAGGTGTTCGTAAGATACTGTTTCTAAATGGTTTTGGATTTGATGGGTAACCAGGGTGTGGAAATATGAAATATTTTTTTTGCAAGTGTTTCGTCGAAGACTCATTGATAATAGATGGCAAAGCTGGCATGAACATATTCAGGAAAGTGTTTACGTTTTCGTGGTGCGGAACATTTAAGTCATCCAATAGTTGTTAAATGTATCTTTCAGCTTGATATCGACAGACATATTAAGAGTTATATGACAAAGTTCAGGTTTGGTGTTTCAGATATAGCAATGCATCGTCAAAAGTATAATGGAGATCAGGATGACAGTTTTTATACGCCCACTATGTCAAAAGGTAAACGATGACGAACTACACATCTTGTTTGCTCTGCCCTGCTCTCAGTGATGTATGGCAGGAATTTATTCCATCTAAATATTGTGCAAACCCATGTCAGTTCCACATGAATCTACTAATGACGAACAGAAATCAAAGTATTGTGAGGAATTTGTGCATATATTTGTATAGAGCCTTTAAGAGGCGATCTGTTTGGTGCTCAGGTATGCTCCGGTAATAAATGTATTGATATGTCGATGTTATATGGATTTGCCATCCAAGTCGAAGTTAGTTATCTGAGTCAGCAATTGTTCTTCGTGCACTTGTACGACAGATTGTACTCACGCGTTTATGTTTTTTGTATCATTTTTATGCATTATTTTGTTGCTGGTGTTGTAATCGCCAATACAACACAACCACACTTTCTGTATGTTGTGTGAGGGCGGTGCATTACGTGTGTGTGTGTGTGTGTGTGGGTTTGTGTGGTGTGTGTGTGTGTGGTGTGTGTGTGTGTCTTGGGTTTGGTGGGGTTTGGTGGTGGTGTTGTTGGTGGCGATGAAGAAGAATAAGAAGAAGAGGAGAGATAGAGAGAGAAAGATAGAGAGAAGAGAGAGAGAGAGAGAGAGAGAGCGAGAGGAGAGAGAGAAGAGAGATTCAGTTCAGGATAGATGTAAATGGCGGCGAAAGAACGGGATCTGGCTTCCCGCTTCTCCTTCTCGATCATGTCAGGTCACACTCTTCTCGTGGGCCTTCGACTTGACCACGACGACGCCTCTATTTTTCTCGCGGGGGTCTCACGTGTGCGCCTACAGCTTCTAGGTTATGAGTTTTTTTTTTTTTGTTGGTTTTGTTTTTTAATCTTTCAACCGTCTTTATTGATGGTCCAATTATGTCCCATTGTGTTTTTCACCATTATTTGTCCTTCAAGAAGCCCCTACCAGGTTGAAATAACCTTGATTTTTGCTTTGCGTAATGCTTTTTTGCTTCTGGTCTCCCTGCTCCTGGTCTGTCGACCCAGTTACTTTTTGCTATTGGCCTTCGGTTTATAATTGATAATGATCTCTCAGCTATTTTCAGTGTTTTAGTTCTGTTTGTTTCACCGCTTTTCCTACTTCCCTCATCTGTCGCACTTACATTTCACATCCGCTCATCACTACTGCCATCAAGTCCTTCGGGTGGGATCCTTGGAGTGGGTAGATGCCGTTGATCCTGTCCTGTCCACGCTGTCCCTCCTAGCGCGCACCAGTCCCTCGCTGAGCTGCCAGCGGGTCCTGTCGTCTGCTGTCAACAGTCCTTCGGGGCCAGGCCAGGGTTAGAGCTCCCAACAGTTCCCCCACACTGGTGAATTAAATTCCCGGATTAGAGTAGGAAGAGGAGCACTCCCTACCATGACACCGGTCCCCGTACGGGACCGGGGCTTCAAAATGGCTATTCCACCGCATCGACGGCAAGAAATCTTGACCGTTTTTGACATAAAACACTGCAAATACCAGCGCAAACTGACCACACCCATGGTCTAAAAGTCGCGGAACAGATGGCATAGTCCGTCACGAAGTCACC
This sequence comes from Conus betulinus, assembly GCA_016801955.1. Lineage (NCBI taxonomy): Eukaryota > Metazoa > Mollusca > Gastropoda > Neogastropoda > Conidae > Conus > Conus betulinus. The sequence continues at coordinate 51,548 of JADBJO010003859.1, read as the reverse complement.
AGTCAATGACCAACACTGCGCCTCTACACAGCAACAGAGTAAACCGTGTAAATGTGGAGAGCACGTAAGCGTGACTTGTCGACCGTCTCTTGAAAAACACCCGCCCCTCCCCTCCCCCTGCCGAGAGAGAGAGAGAGCGAGAGAGAGAGAGAGAAGAGAGGCGAGAGAAGAGAGAGAGAGAGAGAGAGAGAGAGATAGAGAGAGGAAGGACATGGCGAACGAGAAGAGGAAAAAGGACAAACAGAAGTCGACCGGGTAAAGCAAGAAAAGTTATGGTTAGAACCACTAGGTTCAGCAGGTGTAATTTTTCAAAACTGTTCCTGAATAAGAGTAAAGACAGAACTACAGCGCGCGCCGGAAGGGAGAGAATAAACAACATTACAGTTGCGCAAAGATTCTGTCGGTGTTCTTACTTCAGTCTCCGTCTGCAGTCACCCCCCACTTTAAAATCTGTTTAATTAATCATTCTTCTTCTTCTTTGGGCTTCTTCTTCTTCTTTCTTCTTTTGCTTCTTCTGTTTACAACGCAGAGGTTCGCCATTAATTTGATGATATTTGTGTGTATATGAACGTTTTCATTTCACCATTAATTTCTACCACATTCAGTCTTCAGGAATGATGTGTAACACACGACACCGTTTTGTGTGATTCTTTTGGTTGGTGGTAGGTGGTTCGTGATGTGGTGGTGGGTGGTGATGGTGGTGATGATGATGGTGATGATGATGATGTATTGTTTGTTGCTGTTGTTGACAGGCGTGAGGAGAGGTTTACAGACAGGTATTGATGATGATGATGATGATGATGATGAGATGATGATGATGATGATGATGATGATGATGATGTGTGACAGGTGTGCGGAGGGTTTTACAGGCAGGTATTGAAGATAATGATGATATGATGATGATGATGATGATGATGATGATGATGATGATGATGATGATGATGATGTTTTGCTGTTGTTGACAGGTGTGCTGAAGGTCCGGTTTACAGGCAGGTATTGATGATGATGATGATGAGGATGATGATGATGATGAGATGAGATGATGATGATGGGAATGATGGTGATGGTGATGTTGTTGCTGCTGTTGTTGACAGGTGTGCCAAGGGGTTTACAGGCAGGTATTGTCAACCGGTGTTGCTGCCTGAGGCACTGTGTGGGGACATTATCTGTCAGAATTATGGCACATGTCTGCCAGTGTCTGTCTGTCTGTCTGTCTGTTTGTCTGTCTGTCATCGATCTGCAGCCCCCCCGACCCCATCCCTCCTACCTTTGCTCACTCCATCTCTTGTCTGCTCCGTGTCTGTCTGTCTATCTGTCCTGTCCGTTTGTCGGTCTGTCTTCTGTCTCAGTACTCATTCGCTATCCATCTGTCTATCGATCTGTCTGTCTGTCTGTCTGTCTAATTGTTCCCGCCCACCTCCCCCCCCCCCCCTCCCTCCCTCCCCTCCCTCCCACGTGTTTCTGCTTCTGCCTGTGCCTGTCCGTCTGTGCACCCCTTCCCCCTCTCTGTGACTATCTCACGTTCTCAGAGGTGGATACACATCTACAGCCCCTCCCCCCCTCCCCTACACACACACACACACACACACACACTACACACACACACACACACACACACACACCACACACACACACACTGTGCGCGCGCACACAAACACCTTTGTTAACACTAACAGTTTATCATCGAAAGTTTGTTGTCCAACAATTTTGACCTGGGAGCCCAAGCTTGAATGATGACGCACATAATCGACTTGCCTGACTGAAGCTCGGAATATGCCTTCTTTCTACATGTTTTCCTTCTTTATGATTCTGTCGTTCACACACACACACACACACACACACACACACCACACACACACCACACACCACACACACACACACAAACGCCCGCACTGCACGCACGCACGCACGCCGCACGCGCACACACACACACACACGCACTCACGCACGCACGCCACGCAACGCACGCACACACACACACACACACCACACACACACACACACACTGACTGACTGAACCACCCATTACTGTCAGATTAACATAGTGTTACTGTTCATATTAAACCATAGTGTTGTACACACACCACACACACACACACAACACACACACAACACACACACACACACACACATACACCATGCGAGCTGTGGTGCGTGTTTGAGAAGCCTTTTTAATGCATACTGTGAGTACCGTACGATAAGGCACTGAAAATAATGATGGGACAACCATGCGTAAACCGTAGTGTGCTCGAGAAATAACTATGGGACACGCCTCTGCAAAAAAACGTGTGAAATGGATGATATGAATAACGGATGGAAAGAGAGAACTGTAAACTGTGTCTTTGTGTTTTTTTTTATATCCTGTGAGCACATTGTCAAACAAGGCAGTGGACCACTCATACTGGTGGGCAGCACTACAGCTGAAAGAGAACTCGACAAAGAACGTGACAGGCAGTGACACTCATAGTGGTGGTTATGGTTATATTGATCAGCATTCCTGATGTTCGTGTGATCCTCTGTGATTTGTGTTATATGGTCAGCATGTCTGATGACTATCTGCTCCACGCTCTCCACGAGTTTCTTTCTCTCCTTAATGTGCGAATGCGAAAGTTTCATCAGATTGGGCCGAGGCCCCATTTTTGAAGGGCTACACATACAGAAAACATATTAACAACATACCCATCTTCTCAAGTTCTTCGGCGCAATTTGACAAGATAATTCATTGCTTGTTCTTCATTTTCGTTGTCCTGAATGTTGTTTTTATCTTGCCTGAAGAAGACCTCTGAAGTCGAAACGCGTCGTGTTTTTCTCTTGTAATTTTCTTTTTGTTCCTGTTTGTCTGGCGGAGTTAAAAAATAATTCTTAAACCAAAGTTTGAATTTCCGCCTGCAGTCACATATCCTTGAACTGACTTGTAAATTACGTTTAAAAACAAATTGAAACAAACATATCTCTCTCTCTCTCTCTCTCTCTCTCTCTCTCTCTGTGTGAGCGTGTGCGTGTGTGTGCGCACACGCGCGCGCGCGCGTGTGTGTGCGTGTGTGTATACGTACGTGTCCCGAACTCATAGCCCCCCCGCCACACATACAAACAGTTTGCTTGTTTGGGTTTTCTGTACTCAGCCACAGAGTGCTGCACTCCCAACACTCTCCAGGCCTATCCTTATAACCACCCGCCTCTTCGTGCACTGCTCTTGGGACGTGGCCTTCGTCAAGGAGTGTTCCTGCCAACCTCTTCTTTTACGCCTTCAGGGAGATTTGCGACTGACCCCTGGCCAGGAAATGAGGTGGTAGATTATTGTCATTGGTACTGATGTTATTGTTAGTTGGTTGTTGTGACAGACTATTGTCATTGGTACTGATGTCATGGTTAGTTTGGTTGTTGTGACAGACTATTGTCATTGGTGCTGATGTCCTTGGTTGGTTGTTGTGACAGACTATTGTCATTGGTACTGATGTTATTGTTGGTTGGTTGTTGTGACAAGACTATTTTCATTGGCACTGATGTCATTTGTGTTTTGGTTGTTGTGGGGTTGTGGTACAGATTCATTGTCATGATGTACTGTGATTGTCCTTTTTTTGGTTGGTTGTTTGTGTTAGATTGATGTGATGAGTGATGTAATGAATGTATGTAATGTAATGCAGTGCAATGTGATGCGATGTGATGTGATGTGATATGATTTAATGTGATGTAATCATGCAATGCAATGTGATGTGATGTAATGTGATTGTTGATGTGATGTGATGTGATGTGATGTGATGTGATGTGATGTGAAATGTGATGTGATGTGACCTTCTGCCCGTTAAGGTCTCCCTGGAGTTTCTTCCTACTGACTCTGGTCAGACCATTCACCTCCAGGAATGGTCCAGAGAACTTCCGGGAAAGGCCGGATGACACTGGGAAAGACCGTATGACACTGGGAAAGACCGGATGACACTGAGAGAGAGAGAGAGAGAGAGAGAGAGAGAGGAGAGAGAGAGAGAGAGAGAGAGAGAGAGAGAGAGAGAGAGAGAGAGAGCGTCACTATTTTTTGGTGATGGTTTGTATAGCTTTTCGAGTTACATTTAAAAGTAACAAAATGAAAAAAAAAACTGGCGGTCCACCCGTGTTTTTGGTTGTAATTGTAGTCAGAATGTTATGTTTCAATGTGTCAGGATGGTTTCTAAATGATTAATTTTGGGGGGAATTTTAGCTTTACTGCTGCCTTATCTAGGAACATAAATATATTTTTAAAAAAATGACTTACAATATGTCATTTCGAAATAATTATGAATAGAACCCATTCAATCTATGTTTGTGAGTCAGTGTCTTTGGGGTGGTACTTTACACTTGATTTGTTTTCCTTTGAAGTCAAGCAATTTCCACCAAGGGTTTTTTTTTTTTTTTTTTTTTCCCATTTTATTGAACAGCAAATTCAGCCAACATTTTTTTTTTTCTTTTTAAACCATGTTCTTGATTTACCATGACATGGTGTCAGATTTTTTATGAGCTGTTGTTTCTTTTTTCTTTTTTCTTTTTCTTTTTTTTTTTTTTGTTTTGCTGTCCAAACCTCTGTACCACCTCAGTGGCGGTGAACCCACGCCGTTCATTCCGACACACCCATCCACAGCCACAGCCCGGTCGGTCCCGCCGCAAACCCCGGCACGGGCAAGCCACAGGGAGCAGTCAATATCCTCAAGAGGCACCCACCGGAGGAAACACTGCACTGCTGCCGAGTCACTTTAGTGGTGTTCAGTGGCGCCTGTTCTGATCTAATATACGCAGGACACCACCTACTAGGCCCCCTACTGACGCTGACAATAACTGCTTAGAGTCCGCGGAGCCGGCGTGAGTGAGCTCTCCTTCCGGAGGGCGCCACCACGTCCGTCCAAACGACAGCCCCCAGTGGACTCGCCGATTACCGGTGACCCCAACGAATGAACCCATGGTCAGAGACGTGGAAGGAGGACATCGAATTGAGGTCACCCTGAGAACAGATAGATCGGCGAGACATTTTTTTTCCCCTATTTTTTTTTTTTTTTTTTTCTGATCGATGAGAATGAGGATGATGCTACTGGATGCAGACACCTGCAGGTCGACCAGCACTCTCAGGATGATGCTACAGACACCTGCAGGTCGACCATCACTCTCAGGATGAATGCTACAGATACAGACACCTGCAGGTCGACCAATCGCTCTCAGGATGATGCTACAGAGACACCTGCAGGTCGACCAGCACTCTCAGGATGATGCTATGGATACAGACACCTGCAGGTCGACCAGCACTCTCAGATGCTGATGCACCTACAGATACAGACACCCTGCAGGTCGACCAGCACTCTCAGGATGATGCTATGGATGCAGACACCTGCAGGTCGACCAGCACTCTCAGGATGATGCTATGGATGCAGACACCTGCAGGTCGACAACACTCTCAGGATGATGCTACAGACACCTGCAGGTCGACCAGCACTCCTCAGGATGATGCTATGGATGCAGACACCTGCAGGTCGACCAGCACTCTCAGGATGATGCTCTACAGATGCAGACACCTGCAGGTCGACCAGCACTCTCAGGATGATGCTATGGATGCAGACACCTGCAGTCGTCGACCTCAGGATGATGCACTCTCAGGATGATGCTATGGATGCAGACACCTGCAGGTCGACCAGCACTCTCAGATGGATGCTATGGATGCAGACACCTGCAGGTCGACCAGCACTCTCAGGATGATGCTGCAGACCCTGCAGGTCGACCAGCACTCTCAGGATGATGCTATGGATGCAGACACCTGCAGGTCGACCAGCACTCTCAGGATGATGCTACAGATGCAGACACCTGCAGGTCGACCCAGCACTCTCAGGATGATGCTGCAGACACCCTGCAGGTCGACCAGCACTCTCCGGATGATGCCTACAGATACAGACACCTGCAGGTCGACCAGCACTCTCAGGATGATGCTACAGATACAGACACCTGCAGGTCGACCAGCACTCTCAGGATGATGCTATGGATGCAGGCAGCTGCAGGTCGACCAGCACTCTCAGGATGAATGTTATGAATGCAGACACCTGCAGGTCGACCAGCACTCTCAGGATGATGCTACAGACACCTGCAGGTCGACCAGCACTCTAAGGATGATGCTATGGATTGCAGACACCTGTTGGTCGACCAGCACCCCCAGGATGATGCTACAGATACAGACACCTGCAGGTCGACCAGCACTCTCAGGATGATGCTATGGATGCAGACACCTGCAGGTCGACCAGCACTCTCAGGATGATGCTCAGACACCTGCAGGTCGACCAACACTCTCAGGATGATGCTATGGATGCAGACACCTGCAGGTCGACCAGCACTCCCAGGATGATGCTACAGACACCTGCAGGTCGACCAGCACTCTCAGGATGATGCTATGGATACAGACACCTGCAGGTCGACCAACACTCTCAGGATGATGCTATGGATGCAGACACCTGCAGGTCGACCAACACTCTCAGGATGATGCTGCAGACACCTGCAGGTCGACCAGCACTCTCAGGATGATGTTATGGATGCAGACACCTGCA
>JADBJO010003859.1:20000-37500 GCA_016801955.1 Conus betulinus | reverse complement strand
GACTTTGTCACCATGGTAACAACTAGCAGACAACATGCACTGTGAATCATGTTACGGGTGTAATTTCTGAACATGTTTCTTCAAACCACCTGACCGTGTGAAAGCAGCAGGACAGTGGGGGCAGGTGTGAGGTTTCTCCCCTGTGTGGGTCAGACGGTGGTTCTTTAGATCACTGGACCGGGCAAAACGTTTCCCACAGTCAGAGCACACGTGAGGTTTCTCCCCTGTGTGGATTCTCTTGTGTGTTTCTAAGTGACAGTCTCAGAGAAAGCCGCCCCACAGACGTCACAGACGTAGGGTCTGTCCCCTGCATGCACTGACCTGATGTGTGTCTGTAAATTACTTGACGAATTAAAGTCAACGTCACAGTGTGGACACTTGTAAGGTCTCTCCCCTGTGTGGATTCTTTTGTGTCTCTTCAAGTCGCCAGCCTGAGTAAACGCCTTACTGCACACGTCACACACAAACGGTTTATGACCGGTATGAACCAGTGTGTGTGTCTTCAAGTGACCAGCCTGAGTAAACGCCTTACTGCACACGTCACACACAACGGTTTATGACCGGTATGAATCAGTGTGTGTCTTCAAGCTACCAGCCCGAGTAAAAGCCTTACTGCACACGTCACACACATGCCGTCTGCTCCTGCTCCCTCCATCTTTCTCACCAGTGTCACTGTCATCCACTTTCTTCTGCCTCTTCACAGTTTTCTTGTTGCCATGGTCACCCCATTTCCTTGCCATGCTCACGTTGCCACAGTGACCATCGTCACAACGGTCAGGTGTGGTGCACACAGTTAACACAGAGTGCAGTTTTTCACCATGAACGAAGGCCACGTGCAGTTTCAAACTGTTGAACATGACGAAGGCAGCAGAACAATGCTGACACACGTGACTTCTGTTGTGGGACAGCGGTGACCTGGAAGTGTTGCCAGACTTGTGAGGAACACTTCTGTTGATGGAGAATGGCCGGGGTGTTACCGTGACAGCTTTTCCATTCTGAAATTACCCAGCACAACAGCCACATTAATGTTGAAATTGGCTGGAATAAAATCAACAAATGGTAAATTTATTCCAGCTTTTCCAATCTGCAATTACCCCATACAATAGCCACATTAATGTGTGAAATTGGCTGGAATAAAGTCAACAAATGGTAGATTTATTCAAGCTTTTCTATTCTGAAATTACCCAATACAACAGCCACAGTAACGTTGAAACAATCTGGAATAAAGCCAACAAACAGTAAATTTATCAGACAGCTTGTTCTTCACACATTATTTCAAAATGTTTGTCAGCAACATAATGGCGTGGTTTTCTAGATTCAAGCGCGGAACTTGAAAGTTTACAGTGATGTTCAATGTCACTTATGGATTATTTCACCACAAGATAACTTTTACTGGTATAAGGCAGCCAGTGACGCAAAATGCAATGGTATTTCACAGCTGCGTCATTTGCCGACGTCCTTGGGAACTGAAGACGGTTAAATGTTGATGTTCTGTCTGTTTTATCCCTTTCGCAATGCATGGTTTTGATAGCTCTTTATAAAGATAAGAACAATTCATCAATGTGATTTAACTGATGCCATCATAAAAATTATGCTCTTTCGTCCAGTAAGAGATGTGATATGATTACTTTCTCTTTTTTCCATGCTAAGATGCAGTTAACTTTCTTGAACGCGGTTTTATTTTTTCAATACTTGATTTTAAATCATATTTTTTCAGTTTGAAACAAAGACTTTCAGTTTCAGATAGTCACATTAAGTAAGGTATGAGAGAGAGAGAGAGAGAGAGAGAGAGAGGCAGACAGACAGAGGTTCTCATTTCATATTGTGTTGTACAATATCAGTATTGAGTTACAGAGGATGGGCGGTCGATTAAACTAGTTGATCAAAACTACATGGTTAGAGATTACATTCAGTCCTGTCAGTCTGCAACAAACATACTTCAAGATTACTGGACAGATAACTGATCGAGGGATGTTGGTTGCTCCTATTCCCTCAAGTTGACATTTTCGTCCTCTGCTACGTCTTGCACACATGGATTATAGAATGGCGTGGAGGCGTCACGCACCCACGTGTGTGTGTGTGTGTGTGTGTGTGTGCCTGCGTACGTACGTGCGTGCGTGCGTGTGTGTGTGTGTGTGTGTGTGTGTGTGTGTGTGTGTGTGTGTGTGTGAAACAATTAACCATCTGGAGTCCCTACCTTGGTTGTTTTAGGTATCTGCCTCTTGGTGTTTGGAGCCGAGTCCTCATCGGATTCAGAAAACTCTATGTCACTGGTTCTGACATCAGAGTCAGAGAACGTCGGTGTTCCTCACTCTCTGGATCTGTGCAGACACAACGCTTATCACTGTCAGTGTCAATGTTCCCTCTAAACGTTATTGTAAGTGAACTGATACTGGAAAAAAAAGAGCACATTATGGCTGAACAGTGTGACGGGACTCTAATGGACTCCCTCATTATCAATACATCATCATTGATGGAGACGCAGGGGTGGGGTGAGGTATGGATGAAGGGTCCACTCTCTATGCATACACATTTTTGGCTCTCACTCAGCTAGCTGGCTTGCTGGCTGAAATGTCCCCGGGTCCCTCAGGTCCCGATGCTGTCCTGCTGTCTTCATTTCTTCATCCATCCCTCACACACGTGAACAGATTCTCAGTCTGAGTTCCCCTAACTCGATCTCGTCGACTCAGGAGGCAACAGCAAACCTCTTCTCTGGATGCGATATCTTCTGGTTCCGACTCGAACTCGTTTTATTTTCAGAAATATGATCCAGGGGGCAGAAAAATTTCATTCCTCCTCGCGTGAGTCATATTGTAACTGGTTTCTCAATGGCTTTAATCCTTCCGCTGGTCGATTACTTTACACACACACACACACACACACACACACATATACACACACACACGCGCGCGCGCGCACATACGAACACCCCATAAAGGCTTGAACACACTTTTAAGGCAAAAAAATCTCACCTACCTTACCACGGTGGTTGTGAATATGTCACAAATCCCTTCCCAATGAATTCCAGAACAGCCAATGGTTTGCTATACATGAACGCACAGGTCACGAAGAGTGCAACCTATGCGATGAAGTCCAAACACTTCAAGTAACTTACATTTGTGATTATGAAGGGATCACTCCCTTTTTACCCATGTCGTCATTCCGATTTATATGTCACCCCTATTGTTCCTACCTATTGTTTTAAAGTCCTTTGTCCCTCCACAGTGCCTCTACTATCCAGGATTAAAATACTGTTTGTTCCTTTCCACACGCCGAACTCATGGGCCCCTTATTTCCTCAATCGACAGCTCACTGACAGAAAGTCATCTAACGATGTCCGTGAAAAGAGAGTGACTTTTTACCTCCTATTGTCTAGCTAGAGTTGGTACTCGCCACCAACAGCTGTGGTTGGTAAACCAAGATGTAGGCCACCAGCATCTGTTGTTCTGCTAGACGTCTTTTTTTGGTCCCAGCTTTAAGCAATGTCGAAGTGCCATCAGTGGCTGCCACAGGGTGAGGCACAGGTACATTCCTCTTTCAGAAATGCTAGCTTTTAACACACTTTGTCATTACCTACATATGCAAATTCGCTCCCCAATTTACTCTCAAGCTATAGCATCTATTCCTATTTACACACACCTCTGGTACTGGGGCTGAAACACTTGAAGGAACCAAGATGGTTAGTCCTGAACATTGGCAAGTTACCCTTAACTTATCAAAAAGGTGGTGGGTAATTCACTCAACTCATTATGAACAGTTTCTAATAAAATGAATTCCTGTTCTAAAATGAAACTTTACTTTGAACTCAGATATCTAAAATAAGGTCTACATGACAGAACCGTGTCTAAGAGTAATAAAAAAAAGTAGACGAACGTTAGATTCTTGCTTTTGATTAGTTTACATGTACTTATCATCACAATGTGATCCTACTATGCCAAGAAACATGGGCACGCAGCAAACCTGATATTCAACGAAAAAATATATGAGTAGATTGCGCTGTAGGACTTTAAATGAATCCCCTATGTCATACTTCACAGAACTATTCAAAACAACAACAAAACCACGGCAAAGGTAAGCCTACGATGTTCACATCTCTCGTTTTTTTTTCTTCTTTTTAAATTAAGGGGTAACTATTGTTTTAATTCGTCCTCTTAGCTGCTCATGATCTTTACAGTTTGTGTTGAAAGGTAACGTGTCTTGGAATTGAAAAAAAACAAACAAAATAAATCACTGACATTCGACATTAGCTGTTCATCAATAATATTGTCAGCGATGCTTTCAGGCCCCAAACTGATGATTATACACACCTGGCTGAGTGACGGACACTTTCTTTCCCTTGTGCCCCTCCTCCCGTATAATGCCCAGCTCCTTGCCGTACTCTCTGCCGTACCACACCAGGATCTCTGTGCCGGGCTGTCAAAGAGCAAAACGCACTTCATGACATGAGTCACAAAGCAATGTGTGTGTGTTTTTTTTTTTCCCGTAAAATCTATTTTTCTTTCTGTTCAAACAGATGTTTGTTGCTTTCTGGCTGTTATACAGCATAGTGATAACAATCTGTACTTCACCACACCGTAATCTGTTTTTCGCTCACCCTGTCTTTCTGTTCAAACAGGTCTCTTTGTTACACTGTGGCACAGCACAGTGACCACAATATGTAATTAGTTTATTACACGTCTATACCCTGTCTTTCTGTTCAAACAGATTTCTGTTGTACTGTGGCACAACACAGTGACAATAATTTGTAATCAGTATATTACTCGCCTTCACCCTGTCTTTCTGTTCAGATGTCTGTATTATACTGTAGCGCAGCAAAGTGACAACAATCTGTAATTAATATACTGCTAGCATAACAACGAGCCGTCAACCTGTCCTGTTAAAATAGATATTTGTGTCACGTTGTTACACAGATATAGCATAGACGTACTTGGAAGATTTCTTAAATTCAGTGTTCAGGGACTGATATAAAATGGTTCGAAATCCCATTAGAGACACGTCTCTGTGCGAGTCGTTGGTCCCCGTCAGTTTCTGCTGATACCGATATCAGCTGTTGATTCAGATCGGACGACTGAGTCCATACAATGTTTAGAAATGGTTCTGTTTTCTAGCCTTGGCACTAGAAGTGCATGTTCTCTTAGAGCGACCTAAAGTCGGGACATATTATAAAGAAAAACAAACCACTTCAATGAGAATAATGTCTTAACAGCACTGTTGTTGCAGTTCATGAAATGAAGACCCTTAAAAGTCATCGGTTATGTAGCCCCTACGACTATGCATCACCGTTCATCACAACATAAAGAAACCAAGTTTCGTGAACCCAGTGTCTCACTGTACCATCATCATCATCATAAAACAGAGAACCCTGTGTCTTCATCCCTGTGACCTGCACAATAATCTTGATTCTTAGGTGACCTTTGTTCTTACTGAGGCAAAATGCAGATAACACAACAGAAGGTGAAAAAGCATCGCAGGTTTAGCGGACCATGCAAAACTGACAAGTGAATTATCGACCAATATGTCTTCTTCAGACATCACAAATTAGTGACATAAAAATGCACAATACAATACTCCTCTGATGCCAGTCATCATAAAAATAACCATTGCCAAGCAGATCTGTGTCTTTGTCTTCGTACTACTAACTGTCCACCAAATCTGTGTCTTTGTGGTTTTCATCGTCACCATCTGTGTCATCGTCACCATAGTTTTCATCATTACCATATCTGTGTCTTCGTCGTTTTCATCGTCACCATAGTTTTCATCATTACCATATCTATGTCTTCGTCGTTTTCATCGTCATCATAGTTTTCATCATTACCATATCTGTGTCTTCGTCGTTTTTTCATCGTCACCATAGTTTTCATCGTCACCATATCTGTGTCTTCGTCGTTTTCATCGTCACCATATCCGTGTCTTTGTGGTTTTCATCGTTCACCATCTGTGTCTTCTGGTGTCCATCGTCACCACAGTTTTTATCGTTACCATATTTGTGTCTTCGTGGTTTTCATCGTCACCATAGTTTTCATCGTCACCATAGCTACGTCTGCGGATTTCAATGTCCACCATATTTCTGACTTTGTGATTTTCATTGCCAACCATACGCGTCTTTTTGGACATTGATTACCTTACCAGTTTTTGTGGTTTTCAATGTCCGCTATATCTGTGTCCTTGTGGCTCGTTCTGTCCTTATATCTATGTCTTCGTGGTTTTCAATATCCACCATATCTGTGTCATGGAAGGTTTTTTTCTTACTGCCCATCATACATGTGCATTTATTATTTTTGTTGTCCTTCATACCTGTGCTTTTGTGGCTTTCATTGTTAACCATACCTGTGCCTTTGCGGCTTTCATTGTTAACCATACCTGTGCCTTTGTGGTTTTCATTGTTAACCATACCTGTGCCTTTGTGGCTTTCATTGTTAACCATACCTGTGCCTTTGTGGTTTTCATTGTTAACCATACCTGTGTCTTTGTGGTTTTCACTGTTCACAATACTTGTGTCTTTGTGGTTTTCATTGTTCACCATATCTGTGTCTTTGTGGTTTTCATTGTTCACCATACCTGTGCCTTTGTGGTTTTCACTGTTCACCATACCTGTGTCTTTGTGGTTTTCATTGTTCACCATACCTGTGCCTTTGTGGTTTTCACTGTTCACCATATAACTGTGTCTTTGTGGTTTTCACTGTCCACCATAACTGTGTCTTTGTGGTTTTCATTGTCCACCATAACTGTGTCTTTGTGGTTTTCATTGTTCATCATACCTGTGTCTTTGTGGTTTTCACTGTTCACCATATCTGTGTTTTTTGTGGTTTTCATTGTTCACCATTCCTGTGTCTTTGTGGGTTTTCATTGTTCACCATGTCTTTGTCTTTGTGGTTTTCGCTGTTCACCATATCTGTGTCTTTGTGGTTTTCACTGTTCACAATACCTGTGTCTTTGTGGTTTTCACTGTTCACCATAACTGTGTCTTTGTGGTTTTCACTGTTCACAATACCTGTGTCTTTGTGGTTTTCACTGTTCACCATAACTGTGTCTTTGTGGTTTTCACTGTTCACCATACCTGTGCCTTTGTGGTTTTCATTGTTCACCATACCTGTGTCTTTTGTGGTTTTCATTGTTCACCATACCTATGTCTTTTGTGGTTTTCACTGTTCACCATACCTGTGTCTTTTGTGGTTTTCATTGTTCATCATACCTCTGTCTTTGTGGTTTTCATTGTTCCCCATACCTGTGTTTTGTGGTTTTCATTGTTCACATTGTTCATCATACCTGTCTTTGTAGTTTTTCATTGTTCGCCATTCCTGTGTCTTTGTGGTTTTCATTGTCACTATACCTGTGTCTTTGTCACCTTCACTCTACAGCATACCTGAACTGTTGAAGATTTCATTGCCCACCATATCTTGCACTTTTTTTTTTTGAGTTAAAAGAAAGGACAAAGAGGTTGTCTTATCCGTGGATCCAACACTTTATACACGTGACTGGGTGACTTGGTGAGGACTGCTATCAGCGTGAGGTTAAGGTGGCGGTGTACTGCGCACTGACAATAACAGAAGATATGTCCGAAAACGAACAGAAAAACCCAGCCAGTGTGAAGGTAACACAGCAATTCCAGTGACAGGAGAATGAAGATGTGGCGGACACAGTGAACGTGGCTATGTGTAGGGAATGACATGACCAGTGCGCACTGGCCCCGATGTTACTGACAGAACATGTAAGTTGATGTAGACAAGAATCTAAGGCCTTAAACGTGTAAAACAGTGAATCAGAATGTGAGACAGAGTTGCATTTGCAAAACAAAACAAAAAAAAAAAAATTGTGACGGTAGATTCATAGCTGAATTTTTTTCGTCGATCGTGCCTTTTACATGTCTTAAAGCATCTTCTAGAATTAAGCTGCTTCAACTTAACTGAACTGCTTGTCCGAGAAAAAGCCCCTTGATGCAATTCATGTTTCTTATAGCCCTGCCGACCAGCGCAATATAGAACGTGCAGAAGGGAATTAATGCACGCAACTAGTGTCAAACGTTGGCGCGATTGCCTTGTTCAGGGATACATGTTTTGACGGCAAGTAAACTGGAAAATGTCCTCCCGTTTCCTTGCCCCTTATACACTTGAATACATAAAGCTGGTTAAAAGGGGCCTAGATGGAGTGGACAGCTGATTAAAAGCAGTCTATATGGAGCTGACGATTGGTTAGGAGAAGTTCTAGATGGAGTGGTTAGTTCATTTGGAGAATCCTAGATAGAGCCGACAGCTGATTAAGAGAGTCCTAGATGCAGCCAACAGCTGATTAAGAGAGTCCTAGATGGAGCCGACAGCTGACTGAAAGAGTCCTAGATGGAGCCGACAGCTGATTACGGGAGTCCTAGATGGAGCCGACAACTGATTACGAGTCCTAAATGACCCAACAGCTTAAAAAGAGTCCTAAATGAGTGACAGCTGATTAAGAGTCTTAGAAGGAGCTGACAGCTGGTGACAATTTCATTTCAGACTCCACTCAAGATATTTTGTTCATGAAGATGGCAGCCAGAATCGTCATTCTTTGTTCTTTATATATTTTTTAAAAAGATTCTAGCACATAATTATGACATCTGTTTTGTTACCTACGTTGTGTTCTTTGCTGTGCATTGTCTGTGTTTTTTTTTGTAATGCGTCAATATTTATACATGCCATTAGCAGCCCGTTTCAACGCACGTTTAGCCCGCAGTGTCGGTGGTTATTAGAGTAAAATGATAGATCATTACATCATACGCATCAGCCACCTGTTTGTCATGATGACGCCCTGTAACAGACCTCTTCACCTTTATGATAATCACTACAACACAAATGACAACACACATACATTGAATGCCTGTATGTCACAGTGAGCTCTACAGTAAACTTCTCTACAATGCTGATGTTCCTTGCAGCACAAACAACAAACAATTACACACATCCCCTACCTCTATGTCACAGTGAGCTCTATAGTAGACCTCTCCACAGTTCTGGTAGGCCGTCACGTTCTGCTCAGACCTGGTCCTGGCACAATTGACGTATCTCATCCAGTTGGCCGTCTTGCAATCTTTGGCGTCCACAAAGTAGCTGTACCCTTCGTCTGTGCAAATCTGGAGACAAACCACATTATCAGTTTAACTTTAAGAGAGTTTCTTCTCCCAAGTTACCTTTAATCGGACACGTACCATGACTCACCAGTACTCTGACGGCACAGCTTGGGTTCCATTTTGGCCAAGGAGAGCAAACCAAAGCAGCGGCTAGAAAACCCAAACTTGTGCAGTCTTTCTGACTTTTGGGTGGACCTCTTTGAGCAGATGATGGACAACACAAAATACATAGTAGAACACTTTATTCCCGAGGCTCGAATTCTTATCGACGTGTTTGCATATCTAAAGAAACCCACTGTAACTCTAAGAATTTCTGTAAAGTCCCTGAACCGCTAGATTAGTCATTAGACCTTAGTAAACCTTCGCTCAAACCCCAAATCGTTGATTACACAAATTAGCTGCTTCACAGTGCTAGTGGCGGAAGTTTCGCGTGTCATCCATTCACTTTCTTTTGGTAACGAACTTGTGACTTCCATGACTGAACGAGTTTTCAAGGGCAGCTGGGATGATGCTTTGCATAGGCAATATTGTGCTGACATCAAACTATAAACAAAAAAAAATGAAAAAAAAAAAAGCACAAAGGAAACGTCACAAATCCTGGCCTCTTTCATCGCAGTCAGTCACTCGCTCAGCCTGACCGCCACGTTGCAGAGGCTGTGGGAGAGCGTACAAAGACTGATGACGCCATCTCTTTGAGTGTGACAGTCTCATGTCCGTTTGCACACACAACCACCCACACACCACAAGTACGCACTGCCTCAATGTAGAACGCTACATATTCCTTAGATTTACTGATTGCTTTTTCCTCCACAGTTTTCTTTCAGTAAAACCTGATCTAAATTGCAAGCACATACAGGTGGCGGGGCAGGATATTTCTCCTCACCTGGTGACATGATTACACGAAACCGAAGTCACTAAGACGGGGACATGTAACACCCTCTCAGTGCTCAAGACAAATTTGATATGCCGACAACAATATGGGTGCAAAGCTCTAACAACTACTAGTAATGTTAGGCCCGCATTGGCCTGCCTGAAAGAGGATTGAATTTGGCACATAAGAAAGCACGACCCTAAGAATAAGTGACCACAGTACAATTTCTTTTCCATATTGTCTTTTTTTTTGCCCAAAGTCGTCTGAAACAAAGGACAGATGCAATATAACAAAGACGGTATACAACAGAACCAAAGGCATTCTCTGAATGGAAGGAAATCCGACCTACGCATACCAGCATACATCCAAGCCAGCTCTTCATCTTAAGAGTTGTACACATAATTGTAGTATGAGCAGAAAAAATGGTAACAATAAACCACCATGACCACCTACCTGCCAGCAATACCCTGAGGAATGAGCGATGTCTGGGTCAGTCACACGACGTCCCTGGTAAGGGCCAAAACGACTACGTGTGTGGAAGAACTGGGTGGCAAATACTCCCAGTCCGGCGTTGGGGGATGGAAGAGTCCCTGACCTCCAGGCCTGGGGGCAGAGTCTTCAGGGCTCTCTGGGGGTCACCACGCTTCTTTGCCGGAACCTGGATGTGTATTGTATAATATATGAACTGACGATTTCTTTGTGCAGTGTATGTCCCTTTGTTTAAAAGACTTACTTAGACTTAGATGCTCCCGCATCTTGCGACGGATGAGGCAGTCAAGGCGCTCCACTATGCACGGTCCTCAGCCAGTTTGCTAGTGTCACTCCATCCTCCGTAAACAAGTCTGAGGTCTCTCTCTCCATTGTCTGTCGCCAGCTCATCCTGGGTCGCCCTCTTTTTCTCTGGCCTGCTTGGGTCCATTTAATGGCCTGGTTTGCAGGTCTTGAAGAGGGTAATCTCAACACATGACCCAGCCAGTGGAGGCGCTGTCTGCAGACGATGGTTGACACGGGGAGCTGTTTGGACCTTTCATTGACGTCTTCATTCGGTATAAAGTCTGGCCATTCTAAAGACCTAAACATTTTTGTACAAAATTCTGAAAAGATGATTGGCGAAACATTCTATTACAAAATTACATCAGAAATGTTCATGTCTGGGAAGAAGATTCATGCTTTACTACAAGAGCGAATGCAGTGATTGCATAAAGATAAAATATAACAGCCTTGACGATGCGCATTGTATTACAGCTAGGCACAGTGAACACTACATAAAAGTATACACCATAATGGAGCTGCATATCATGTGACACATAACAGAAAGTGCTCAAAAATTATAGGGCTGTTCTAATGGTATAAAATACAGTAGACGGAGTGGACACTTTCAGGGGAGTCGTCATAACAGTACAAAATATAAAAGGCAGTGTCGAAGACTAAAAAATCTGTGCTAATAGTGCAATGCATAAGAGACGATGTGGAAAACTTACAGGGGAATCGTAATACAACACACGAAAGACAGCGTCGAAAACTTACAGAAGTAATCTGATAGTCTACAGGTTCAACTTGCTACTGAAGACAGAAATTCAGAAGTGAACAGAAAAGAAGACAGTCAAGACACACCGACGACGATGAACCCTCTTAGAGAGAGAGAGAGAGAGAGAGAGAGAGAGAGAGAGAGAGAGAGAGAGAGAGAGAGCTTATATTAATGCATGCGTAACCTATGTCCATTAATAATAGAAATTAGCAATACAAAGTAAAGAAAAAAGATTCCCGTCAACTGCTCTTCCTTTTGGTAGGAAACAGTTGAAAAATTCTGATCTCAAAAAAAAAAAAAAAAAAAAAAATATAATGGTACAGCAGTGAAGACGGCGATGAAGACGCACAAGGCTTAACCAATAATATAAGGCTTACGCGACAGCGTGTAACACTTACAGGGCTCCGCTTCTAGTTTAACGCATAAAAGACAATGTTGAAAACTTACAGGGGTACCCAACAGAACAACAACTGACAGACACTGCTTGAGACTCACAGGGGAACCAAAACAGTCATCAACAACAACAAAAATAGCAGACAGTTGAAGACTTACTGGGGTATCGTAACAGTACAAAACGTAACAGTGTGTTGAAGACTTTTGGGGGTATCCTAACAGTACAAAATGTAACAGACTGTTGAAGACTTACATGGATATCCAAACAGTACAAAACGTAACAGATAGTGTTGAAGATTTACTGGTTGTCCAAACAGTACAACGAACAATTCTTTTGAGACTCACTGTATGTCCAAAGAGCGCAGCAAACAAAAGACATTGTTGAAGATTTACGTGTCCTAACATTACAATGCACAACAGTGTTCAAGACTTGCAAGGGTGAGCTAACATTACGCTACTCAAGCGTTTAAGACTTACAGGTGTGAGCTAACATTACAATACATAACAGCGTTTAAGACTTACAGGGGTGAGCTAACATGACAATACTTAAGTGTTGAAGACTCACAGGAGTGTCCCTCCACCACATGGAAAGGACCATGTTCCGGACAGTCCCCTTTGGTACTCTTGGTCACACTCTTCACAGTCTGTCACACACACACACACACACACACACACACACACACACACACACACACACACACACACACACACACACACAAAATGTTTTAATCTCAATCTGCATGACATTAACTGTTATTTTCAGTTTGTAACGTCAATGAAACAACTCTTCTAACCCAGTCTGATGCTATCACCAATGTTTACAAATTTGTTAAATTACAGAAACATGTCTGGTTCACAGGAAAACATGTTTACCGTTGGTCAACAAATAATGCTCAAGGCCTGTTCCCTCACCCAATAACTGATTAACACATGAAACGCCATTTTGACGTTATCGTAAATGTCATACTTCCTGTATTACTGAAACACCTCTTATCAATTTAAGTATAAACGAGTTTAGGTAATTTTCAAATGTGTTTGAGGAAACTCACCTTTTCAGCACAAAGTCAATATTCATATGATGAATGTAATGTATGTACCTTCGAATGATTGAGTTGTCTCAAAATAGCTGAGTTTCTAGTCATATCATGAAGTGAAGACAGTATTCAAACACATTTTGTAATGGCATATTTATCGGAGCACATCATATATATTTAAACGTACAAAACTAAAACAAAACAAAACAAAACAAACAAAAACAAAAAAAAAAACCCAAACAATTTGTCCTGTACTTATCTCCACCTTCCGTCTCCCCAACATTCTGAAGAAGAGAGAGAGAGAGAGAGAGAGAGAGAGAGAGAGAGAGAGAGAGAGAGAGAGAGAGAGAGAGAGAATGGAGCATGGTATGAGGCAGGTTGAGAAACCGGACAATGAAACATTTCGTCTGCTTCTCTCTACGGTCAGATGTTGCCTGGCCACTGTTCAACTAGTTATCTTTACATTATGTTGTTCTTCGATCTGTACGCGTTGTAACTTATGTATGTATGTATCATTAAGCATATACACGTAAATACATCATTGAATAACAGCTATATAGTAATAAATAAAAACATTAACATGCAACACAAACATACATATAAACTCATCATCGTTAGGGACTTCGAGTTTCATGTAGTTGACGTCTTTCCTCTTCCTGAAGGTGTACACTCGTCGTTCTTCTGTTGGCTTATCCTCCTTTTGTCTCCCCTTCCCTTTCCCTTTACTGCTGTCTTTCTGTTCACATACAGAATCGGGGGACATCATTTAACAATGAGACTTACTGGTACTTAGGACCGATAAATAATTACACGATTTATTGTGTGTGCAACACACACACACACACACACACACACACACACACACACACACACACTGGCGCGCACGCGCGTGCGTGAGATTTGTATTGGATTGCAGTTTGAATCAACTTAAATATACGGGACAAGTACACTTCTAAGTGACAAAAAAAAACTGTCATATGACCAATGTTAGAATGACCAATGTTAGAAAACGACTGCACACAATTACTTTACCTAAAAAGAAAAAAAAAAAAAAAAAAAAAAAAGAAAGAAAAACCCACACCAAAACAAAAACAAACAAAAAGTACGAAACCAAAACGAACAAAAACAGCCAAATACCGTTGAGAGCTGGGTTGTTGTTGCGTGCTGATGTCACTGTAGCCCGTGGGAGGGCGAAAGGGAGGACGCCATACTTTAGGTCCTAATGACGTCAGTGAAGACAGACAGGAATATGGCATGAAACAAAGAAATAATCAATCGATGATGAAAAACGTGGAAAAGTACCTTGCAGAAAGTAAGGCAGACTCAAAGTAATATATATATATATATATATATATATATATATATATATATATATATATATATATATATATATGTGTGTGTGTGTGTGTGTGTGTGTGTGTGTGTATGTGTGTGTGTGTGTGTGTGTGACACGATAATTACTATGCAAATGAATTAACGCAGGTTTTTTACATATTGGAGCGAAAACGAAGGACAAGACTGCAAAATATCAACGTGTCATATACATATTGCAGCGTTTTCCTCCAGCTGTGATTTTTTTTTTAGCTTCTTTGCTTTTTGCCATTGCAGCACATCTTCAGTCAGACGTTTCTTGAATCAATGCCTCATGGGGTCTTAACATGGAAGCAAGAAACTGCAATGCAAATTCTTCAAATGTACACAATTGCGTATGCAGGCCTACATGGGCCGCACATGTCAACCTTATCAAGCTCATGTGCGCATGGGTGCACGCACAAACATTAAGACACATACACAAGTGTTCAGACACTTACAAAAGGTGCATACATGCATGCACGCATTCGTTTGTTCGTACACAAATGAACTGGCAATGATTTGGCAGGAAGAACTGGGAAGAAAGGAACAAAAAGTTTAAACGAATCAATAGAATTATATGTTTCAGTTACATTTCTAGAATGCAGTTGGCTTATGCGAAAATTATATAGGAATGTGTGTGTGTGTGTGTGTGTGTGTGTGTGTGTGTGTGTGTGTGTGTGTGTGTGTGGTGTGTGTGAGAGAGAGGAGAGAGAGAGAGAGAGAGAGAGAGGAGAGAGAGAGAGAGAGAGAGAGAGAGAGAGAATGTGCGTGTGTTTGTGTGTGCGTGGTATTGTGTGTGTGACTACGTGCGTGTGTGCGCGCGCGTGCACGTGTGTGTGTGTGTGTGTGTGTGTGTGTGAGAGAGAGAGAGAGAGAGAGAGAGAGAGAGAGAGAGAGAGAGAGAGATGTAAATTAATAAAAGTTGCTTTGTGCTTATTTGCATTTCGCCTTATTTTTGTGAAAGCTGCAGTCAGTGTCGGTTTCTCCTTACCTGCTTTACGTTTGGGTTTAGGAGTCCAGTCCTCATCGGAGTCCTGTTCCACAGGGTCCTTTACCGTGTGCTTCGGCAGTCCCCGCCTGGGCTTCATGAACTCAGGCTTCAATGCTGGCAGCCCTGCATCAGCAAGACACACTGTCCACAGTCACTTCACCTGACTGGCCATCGTTCTCCGTATTCCCTTCACTTCACTGATCAGCAAGACACACTGTCCACAGTCACTTCTCACCTGACTGGCCATCGTTCTCCGTATTCCCTTCACTTCACTGATCAGCAAGACACACTGTCCACATTCACTTCACCTGACTGGCGATCATTCTCCGTATTCCCTTCACTTCATTGATCAGTTCCATTGATCATTTTTGAAACAACCAGCACGTATTAAAAGGCATGCACGCACAGTCTGCGACTTAAATGCCATTGTAGTACAACTGCATGCACGCACAGTCTGCGACTTAAATTAAATGCCATTGTAGTACAACTGCATTGAAAACGCATAACGCTCTTTTGCACACACACCCCCCCACACACACACACGCCCCCCCCCCCCCCCCCCCCCCCCCCCCCCCCTCATATCCTAAAGGTAAAAAGAACCAAATAAAAATTATTAATAAAAAAAAAAAAAAAAAAAAAAACAACACACCACCTACTAACAAATATATATACGAGTTGAATAAGCCGTTCTTGGTCTGGCATACCATATGCTGGAACTATTTGAAGTATTTCTAATTCTAATCTACATGAAGTAGAAGACAAGGTATAGTGCGATATGAAATGTAAGTAAAAACAACCTATCACTCCCAGAATTTTTATCAAAGACCATTTTAACAAAAGTTATGAAAAAAAAACATGATGATGTCCTATGTCCAATTACTTTCATTTCACTGGAACCATAAAAAGCAGTAACTTTCATGTGGACACATATATACTTTTATCAACACATGTGTGACACCTTACCGCCGGCAAGAATATGACGTTTGATAGACTTGTCATCAGTGTTTTCATGTTCACTTGTCTGATTATTCAAAAACCTATCGTTTACATTATATAGAATATTCCAAGCTTGGTCACAATTGGTGATTCACCTTTTTTGTTAACTCTTTTATCTCTTAGGCTATGAGAGATTTCCTGAAACTACAAAACAGCTAATTCAACTGAAGCGTTATTTCATCGCTAAGATTATGTGATATTACAAAATAAATCAATAACCTGTAGTGTCATTCAATGTTCGGAAACTATGCAACATTACAAAGAAACCCATCATTTCATTACTCAGACATCCGCGTTACAAAAGAACTTACCAAACTGCAACATCATTTCATAGTTGAGACGCAGGTTCTTGAAATGCTTCTTCTCTAAATCGCACATATTTTTGTATTCGTCCTTGGAAAAGAATTCTTCGATCGAAATGTCAATGCTCATTTTGCTGAAATCCATCTTTTCCTGCAACACAAAACATCGTGCATTATCAGAAAATGTTCACTATTCCTGACAGGCCCTGAGCATTTTGCTTCCATTGGGAAACCACCCACATATAAGCTGATCCATGCGCTTTTCACTGAAGAATGTTCTTTTTTTGTTTCCACACTAGTCAAATATCCACCAGAGTGACCTTGGATATATCAAGTAGAATTGTGTTCTTTCACTTTTTTGGAATCAGTACGTTTGCATGTTGGCATGAATGCACAGGGCTCTCGTCAGTGTTCCCAATTAATACAGAGGGTCATCAGAGTTTATATACCTATGATCTAAACTTTGTAGGGTCATTTTTCTAATTTCAGGTGTGAACAGGTTAAAGGGGGGGGGGGGGGGGGGGGGGGGGGGGGGGGGGGGGGGGGTTCATTCGACCGTATTCTTGTGAGCTGCTGTATAACCGACATTTTGATACGAGACAGCGTGTGCTCCTTTATGACTGGAGAAGGGAAATAACTGGCTTCTTTCAGAGGTTCGATGACCCTTTAGAACTTGGAGTGTCAGATGAGTGCTTAATGGAAGCAGTCTTGATGCATTTCCAAAAGGTGATAATGAGTATTAAACATTTCTTTATCGTTTCACAGAAGTTAATAACGCGCTGCTTATTTCCTCCTTGTTCCGACAAGTTACACGACCAAAATCACCCTGTCCCTATCTACGGTGAGAAATGTACCATGTTGACATTGCTACGCCTATATATGACGTTCTGCCATCTCCGGCATGGAACAACTTAACAGGGCTGGATACATTCGAA
>JADBJO010003859.1:12500-15000 GCA_016801955.1 Conus betulinus | reverse complement strand
GCAATTAAAGGTAAACTTATAGACACGATCAACAACACAACGCACAACAGATGCACTAGTCCACACTGATTTTTTCTTCTTCTAAATTTCGTGCAGGTAAAACTTGTGCCGCCAGATGATTATAACAGTTTGAAAGCCAAACAACCACGCTTCAAATCGAAAGGGAGAGGGGGAGGGAGGGAAGTGAGGGGGGGGTGGGGGTGGGGGGGGTATTAATTAAGAATCTTCATCAGATATGACACCTCTTCTAGCTGTTCGGGGAAAGCGAACACACAAATGAACGATGAAACACACAAACGAACAACAAAAAAACAAAAACAAAAAACAACCGAAAAAATACAAAAAAAAGAAAAAACTCCAAACAAACGAATATTACTGAACTCTTAGGATTACCTGATTTTGTTACGCGAAATCTGAAAATGACGTCACATTTAGTATTCATGACTATTCCAGGTAATGAGTTCATAGCTGTGCGTATACTTCTACTTAACAGAGAGAAGTTGGCTGTGTACTTTCTAGACTGAATTCAAGTCAACCTGCCAATCTATACACCCCTTTATCAATATGAATTCAATTCAATCTGCCAATCTATACACCCCTTTATCAATATGACTTGAATTCAACCTGTCAATCTATACACCCTTTATCAATATGAATTCAATTCGACCTGCAAATCGATACACCCCTTTATTAATTGGAATTCAATTCAATCTGCCAATCTACACACCCCTTTATTAATAGGAATTCAATTCAGCTTGCCAATCTATACACCCCTTTAGCCATTTGAATTCAATTCAACCTGCCAGTCTATACGCCCCTTTAGTCATATGATTCAATTCAAGCTGCCAGTCTATAACCCGTTTAGTCATATGAATTCAATTCAACCTGCCAGTCTATACACCCCTTTATCAATATGAATTCAGTTCAATCTGCCAATCTATACACCCCTTCATCAATATGAATTCAATTCAACCTGCCAGTCTATACACTCCTTTATTAATATGAATTCAATTCAGCCTCTCGATCTATACGCCCCTTTAGCCATAAGAATTCAATTTAACCTGTCAATCTATACACCCCTTTATCAATATGAATTCAATTCAACCTGCCAGTCTATACACCCCTTTTAACAATATATGAATTCAATTCAACCTGTCAGTTTATACACCCCTTTAGCCATTTGAATCAACCTGTGAATATATACACCCCTTTATCAATGTGAATTTAGTTCAACCTGCCAATCTATACACCCCTTTATTAATATGAATTCAATTCAACGTGTCAATCTATACACCCCTTTATCAATATGAATTCAATTCATCCTGCCAATCTATAAACACCTTTATCAATATGAATTTAGCTCAACCTGCCAATCTATACACCCCTTTATCCATAACGCCAACAAAGTCATCTGCAAAAACCTTGTAATGAAACTTTGTAGAAATTCGTTTCTGAATCTCTCTCTCTCTCTCTCTCTCTCTCTCTCTCTCTCTCTCTCTCTCTCTCTCTCTCTCTCTCTCTCTCTCCACACAAGCGCGCACGCACGCAAGCACACACACCACACACACACACAACACACACACACACACATACACACACACACACACACACACACACACACAAGTACGCACGCACATATGTATAATGGATTCACACGCACGCACGCGGGCGTACACACACACACACACACACACACACACACACACACCACACACACACACACACACACAGAAACAAAATAAAATGTGTGTTTTATCTGTTTATTATCGTTATCGTTGTTATTTTCTTTTTCATTAACTGATGATGATGATGATGATGATATCATTTGTAATTAGTAATAGTTTTGTAGTTAGAACCATTGACAAATCCTGGGCGAAGTGTGAAAAACAAACATAGCAATCTTTTGGAAATCCGAGAGATAATAAACAGAAGAATGACTCCCTAAAACGCACACCTATTGAAATAATTATACTCTTTTCTGATAAACACAGTTTCACTGATGGAAACGAGAATGCGTGGTTATACGATGAGAATATGTCCACGCACGCACGTGCATGCGCGTATGTGTAAGCACTTATACGATACATTTTATAAGTGTGTCATTTTTTTTTAAAAAAAACAAAACCGTTGTATTACTATACAAAATAAGAGATAGACGCATACATTCATACGCATTTTTAGAAGAACGTGTTATCTGCCCACGCACTTATATACACCCCCCACGATCGTACGCGCGCACACGCAAACACACATACACGCACGCACGTGCGCACGTACGCTCGCGCGCGCGCACACACACACACACACACACACACACACACACACACACACACACACACACACACATGCCTGAATTGCAGGTGCTGTGTACATAGCTTATATACACACATACACACACACATTATGCATACTCAGACGCGCGCGCGCGCGCGCACACACACAGACACACACACAGACACACACACACACACACACACACACACACACACACACACACACA
>JADBJO010003858.1:200000-220000 GCA_016801955.1 Conus betulinus | reverse complement strand
GATTACACATTACTTCTTTTTTTTTGTCATTATTCAGAGTATAAATTGTACAGTGTAATACACACCATGATTTCGTGAAGCATTTATAGAGTTACACACATATTTTCACCATTATTGCCGATCGTTTTCTGTATCAGTATTAAATTTGGTAGTGATTTCATAATTTAGGCCGAGACAATTAGACTGGTCTATCTTTGTATGTGGACGTCGCCAAACAAACTCTTAAGTTTTACTGTGTAAGGACGGCGAAGTCCATTACAGGTCCAGTTTTGGTTTTTTGGCCTGTCGTACTAGGGGAAGAAAACACAAGTTACAAAGCATATCAACGCACACTCCCAGTGTATCTTGAATACTCGTGAGATATTCCATAAAGTGGAACAACCGTTTTGCGCCGTCAAAGCCGTTAGTAATGGCTATTCTGGTAAACATCGGGCATCATCCGTGACCCATAATGAACATACCTACAAATTTCAGAAAGATCGGCCAAGTGTGTGTGTGTGTGTGTGTGTGTGTGTGTGTGTGTGTGTGTGCTACACGTCTATGTTTATGTTCCGTGAGTGTACGGTAGCAGCCTTTAATCAAGGATGTTTTGCATCTACAAGAAAACAAAAAATTGATCAACCGTGAGAGTACAACCATTTTAAGTAGGGATCGGAGACACATGTAAAGAACATGTAATGTGCATTTAACGTTTTTTGAAAGGAGAACGTGCTATCACGTGCTTCTATTTCTGAGTTAGAAAAGATAAAAACACATCTATCATTTCAGGGGGGTAAATCTCATCTCCCAGCCAAAGTTATCTCCCACGATGCAGAACGTACAATTGCAAAGTAAGTCAGAACAAAAGATAAAATGCTTTAAAGTTTTCTGAAACACCTTTCACAAATCTGGTCCATTGGTTTGCAGGTGATTTGATGTATACTCTAATACTCATGACAGCCTGCAATTTCAGCTCAAAAAACGGGTGGTGGCTCAGAGCCTGTTCAGTCTTCAAGGACTCTGAGATCTGGCCTGTGCTGTTCTAATTTGTTGTTAATTTGCTGCTGAAAGAGAATTGAAGTGTGGTAGGCTTTGGACACATTGGCTTGGCAAGAATTGTTGGTCCTGTCTATTATGATGAAGAGAGAGAGAGAGAGACAGAGAGAGACAGAGAGAGACAGAGAGAGACAGAGACAGAGACAGACAGACAGACAGACAGCAGACAGAAACAGAGACAGGGAGGAAGGCGGTGGGTGATGGGTGGGGCTGTGGTGGGTAGGATGGACGGCTGGCTACATGATTGACAGCATTCTGAAGATACACGATGATGGAGTATCCATGCCTAAATGACTGCACTGAGTGTCCAAGTTATAACGTAGTTCTCTATTTACTGTCTTCAACCGCCCAATAGAGTTTTCGTTAAATGTCTGCTATAGATTGAAAGTCATGATTTGATGCTTGTCTGTATGCGAAGTCATGAAGACTGGAAAAAAGGGCATTCTTCTCTGTGTGCATACGTTTTGACTTGCTGGATACCCTATAGCCTGAATTGGTTCCTTGTATGAAAAAATCTAACACCCTAGGGATGTAATGGGTTTCCCTATTTAAATCCTCCCTCCCACTAACTAATACTAACACGCACTACCAAACAGACACAAGCAAGCAAACGAATACAGGTGCACAAACAGCCAATTTATTTACAGTCACTCCCACAATCATTCACAATCACCCAACAGCACATATACCTTAACTTCCACATTACAACCCATGAGCACTCAAAGGACAGGCATATAAAAACCCCAGCAAATTCCTTCGCCACAGCACCCAAGTGCACAGCGGTCAAGCACAGACCCAACTCCTATGCATACAAACCCACCAATAACAACATGCCCTCCTGTCGCTGGGAATCTCAGGGGATCCCGACCCACCCAGAGTCCAACCTAGACAAGGGGCACCACTGGCGAATCACATGGTAACCAAGGGCTGGACTGCCAGGCAATTAGACAGCGCCACCGAACCCTTGGTGCCCATGCGATACCCAGCCGCTCAAGATAACCTGACCAACCTCTGCTGGCAATTTGCTCACCCAGGAGCACTTATCTAACAAACACACCCACCACTTCTTCCCTCAAATAATCAAATTACTAAGAAACACATATATACTTGTCAAACAGTTTCCCAACTCACACATTCGCACTCCCCCGCCCACACAACACATCCGAGAACACCATCAACAGCGGCTTCACCCTAGCAAGTCTCTGCAACCATCAGTGGTCACCACATCACCACTGGGTAATCAGACGGGCATGAAGAAGGACGACAGAGTGAGGCGCAGCTGTCGAGACCCAACGATGACGATGACCGAAGCCTACAAGATGAAGAAGACTGAAGACTAAACAACGGAGACTGAAGATGACTGAAGATCACCAACTGATGATATTGTAGAGTGCACTACCTATCACAAAGTGTGTGTATGCAGTAGTGTAACTATCACACCCTACGTGTGACACCTGAGGGCCACAGTGGAAACAACCTTGCAGTCACAGAGTCGCAGGCCGGAAGCTGGCGGTGAGGACACACGTGACCTGGACCGGTCACGCACGTAGGACTCTCCTCCAAATGGCAGACGCAGGCGGCAGGAGACACCACACCCACACCCCTCGTAGCCTCACTAGCACCCACCCAAGGTCGGTTCCACCTCGGACTGGTACGGGTGGTGGGCGCGTCAGAGCCAAGCCAAGGCGGAAGTCAGGCGACCATCAGAGCAGACATCACAGCGGACGACAGGACAGCTGCCAGGGTAGATTCAGGAGCAAACCAGGAACGACAGCCCAGGCGGAGTCAAAGGCGGAAGCCAGGGCGGTCTGTCAGCACCTGGGTCAAAAAAAACACACATGGACCGACGCCTGGAAGCAGGACCCGACCTTGAAGACCTCCGTCTCCCTACAGGACGGTCGACCCCCCCCAGGACAAGACAGGACAGGACACCCGCGCTGCAGTGTACCAGTGGACGCCTCTGCACCACTGCTCAACGTAAACTGCAGACGGCACACCGAAACATAGAAAAACCAACGCTCGGAAGCCAAGCCAACACACAGTTGACCGAGAGCTTACCGTGACACCCTACCAAGCGAGGTAGCAAGAGTGTCAGACACCATACTGCAACTGCCGAACCTTCGCGGACGGTTCCAGGAGTCGAAACTGATGAGAGAAGCCAAAGCTAGCATCCCAGGACAAACTGACCACAGCTCACCAGTTCCCTCAACCAATAGACAATGACAACACAAGCTGACCCTCGCGGTGATCATGGTCACACACACGTGAACATCGCACCCACAGACTTTCTCGCCTGGACTTACCTCCCTTAACACACAAGCCAGAATTACAACGGCTACACGCCTCAACGACAAAAACGCAACGGCGTCTTGCGCGTGACAATACCCCCATCCTAAGATTTAAAGCCTGTCTTTAAATACCCTACCATAGCAAACACGCGCAAAGAGCAGCAACATGAACAGTATGAACAACCCGGAAAGGGTGAACTCCACACCGTACAAATACGCTTCAAACTTGTGCACTGCCCACACCACAGCTAGACATTCCTTTTCCACAATCGAATAGTTGCGTTCGGCTGGGTTCAACTTTTTGCTTGCGCACACCACGGGGTGCACTCCATCCTCATGTTCCTGGCACAGGACTGCTCCAATGCCTACTTCCGATGCATCAGTCTTCAAAATAAACCGACGACCTGGTACCGGCAAATGGCATACCGGATGAGAACAAAAACAGTCCTTTAAAGCAGAAAATGCCTCCTCACACTCTGGGGTCCACACCACCACTCGCGGCTTATTCCCTTTGGTCAGCTCCGTGAGTGGAAGGGCAATGTCGGAGAAGTTTGGAATGAACCTCCGGTAAAAACCCACCAATCCCAGAAAACCCGTACCTGTTTCTTGGTCGTTGGACGCGGTGATGATTGTATCTGCTCCATCTTGTCTTGCTCTGGTTTGATGATGCCTCCTCCAATCCTGTATCCCAGGTAAGACACCTCGGCGGCAACCACGGTGTGCGACGCCCCGGTGTCCCTAACTCTCCATCAGCCCATGCTTCTCCCACCTTAACTCGGCACCGTGGACTGAACGGGTTTCCTGGAGCAGGATATGCATAATGGTGTCGACGTCTCTGCATAGACTTCACCTCCAGAACTTGCAAGGAACCGCACTTGGGCATCCGGATTGGGACAATTACGCTGGTAATGTCCAGGCTGACCACATGCGTAACAAGTCACCTGCCTCTGCGAACCCCTGGCCGGCTTGCCTGAACTCGACGCAATAGCTTGAGAGATCTTGACCTCAGTGGCCTGATCCTGGCCCTTGCCTCCTGCAGGCTTAGACTTCCCTTCCTGACCATTCCCCGTTGCCGATCCAGCTTTCTTGCTCTCCCTGCATTCCCGGCCATACGGCGGGCTTCAGCCAACCGAGTCGCCTCCCTTGCCACCGCCTTAGCACTGCTGGGCGATGTGCGACGGACCTCGGTCACGAAATCAGGAGTCAACGTCCCATAAAGCTGTTCCTCCATGATCAGGTCTTTCACATCCTCTGCCTTCGTCTCGTCCTTGGCAGCAGCCGAACACCACAGACTGAAGCAAGCCTTTAACCGGTCTAGAAAACTGTTCAAACGTTTCCCCAACATCCTTTTTCATGCTTCTAAACTTCTTCCGGTAGGCCTCGGCGTCCAACCGGAAATAGGTCAACAACGCTTCCTTCACATGCTCAAAATCAGCGAGGTCGGTAGCGTTGAGACGTAAGATAGCGTCTCTGGTCTTCCCTCGAAGCAGAGCAAATGAGTCGAGACGACCAAGATGTCCTTTTCCAACGACAGAGTGTGTGGCAACCCGCTCAAAAATGGGCAAGATACATATCCACATCGTCGGTATCATTGAGAGGATCAATAGCAACATGGCTGGTAGCTTCATCTTCCGCACGTTGCGCAGCTAGCTCCATCTTGCGCTCCTTAAGCTTCAATTTTTCCCACTTAAGGTCTACCTCTTTCTGACGCAATGCTAACTCATCCTGCTCCTTCCTTCTCCTGGCTTCGAACTCTTCTTGGCTATCCACTACTACCTCCTGGGCATGCCGGGACTTCTGGAGGGCAACTTCATCTTCCTTCTTCTGGGCATCTGCCCGAAGAATGGCGAGTCTAAGTGCGGCCTCCTCCTCTTCTCTGGCCAGCCTAGCTGCAGCCTCCTTCTCTTCTCTGGCCAGCCTAGCTGCAGCCTCCTCCTCCTCTCTAGCGAACCTAGCCGCAGCACGCTGCTCTTCCCTAGCCAACTCCCGAGCCCTATGCGCCTTTTTTATAATCAACTCTTGACCCCGTTCCTCCTCCTTAGCCAGATTATCCGCAACGAACTGGGCCAACTCTATCTTGTCAAGACCCAAATCCTTCCCAAGCAAAGTGTACCGCTGCACCGGGGACATGGTGACCTCATACTTTGCGGACCCCGGAGCAACCCGTGACCCCTTCCTACTGGATGTTGGTTCGCCAGCTGCAACAGCATCACCCGTACGCCCAGTAGGAGTGAACTCATATCCTTTCTCACCACTGACTTCCTCCTGCTGCAACACGCGATGGGACCTAAGTTTACGATCTGTACCAGACGCCATCATCCACTGATCCCACAACCGCAGACTATCACCGCAACACAACACGTTGCATGCACGGACACACGCCGCCCTGCACGGACTATGCCGCAACACACGTACCACCGACGCACCAACGCAAGGCCAACCCCTTCACAAAGTTTTTTTTTTTTTTTTTTTTTTCCAACTAACACCTAACCCCACTCACTCCAGGTATAGGTTAACCAACTTTAGTCCAACGTAATCCCCCAGTAACACTAACCAGGAAGTTAACCCTCAGCCTCTAACTCCCCATTATAACATATTTTCCCCTGTTGCACATAGCACCGGTAACGAACGTTTTGTGCAGTTGTTCTCACAACACAATCATGGTTTATGCATACTCAACAATTCATCATGGCATTTCAACATCAGCAAAGCCTATCAACATTCATTTAAACATGTCAACGTACCACCCCAACAGGAAAAGGGGAAAGGCGACACATTTTTCATACACACCATACATGTCACACCGGCTGCCCCACACCGAGACAGGACACGGACCATGTGACCAGGCTATTTATGTTTTTATTGAAAACCCAGGTAACCATGCTGCCACTTCAGCAAATAGCATGCACCCTTCAACCACCTACATCTAACTTACAACTCCACACACAAGACCCTATCACTCTACCCCAAAAAAAAAACCGAAACAAGTCTAACCCGACTATACACCCAACTAAACCTATTCAACTACCCCGCATCTCCACCATATATGTCACAACGTATAAGACGGTGACAGGGAACACCCTAGGGATGTGTAATGGGTTTCCCTATTTAAATCCTCCCTCCCACTAACTAATACTAACACGCACTACAAAACAGACACAAGCAAAAACGAATACAGGTGCACAAACAGCCAATTTTATTTACAGTCACCCACAATCATTCACAATCATCTAACAGCACATATACCTTAACTTCCACATTACAACCCATGAGCACTCAAAGGACAGGCATATAAACCCCAGCAAATTCCTTCGCCACAGCACCCAAGTGCACAGCGGTCAAGCACAGACCCAACTCCTATGCATACAAACACCCACCAAACAACAACATGCCCTCCTGTCGCTGGGAATCTCAGGGGATCCCGACCCACCCAGAGTCCAACCTAGACAAGGGGCACCACTGGCGGAATCACATGGTAACCAAGGGCTGGACTGCCAGGCAATTAGACAGCGCCACCGAACCCTTGGTGCCCATGCGATACCCAGCCGCTCAAGATAACCTGACCAACCTCTGCTGGCAATTTGCTCACCCAGGAGCACTTATCTAACAAACACACCCACCACTTCTTCCCTCAAATAATCAAATTACTAAGAAACACATATATACTTGTCAAACAGTTTCCCAACTCACACATTCGCACTCCCCCGCCCACAACACATCCGAGAACACCATCAACAGCGGCTTCACCCTAGCAAGTCTCTGCAACCATCAGTGGTCACCACATCACCACTGGGTATCAGACGGGGATGAAGAAGGACGACAGAGTGAGGCGCAGCTGTCGAGACCCAACGATGACGATGACCGAAGCCTACAAGATGAAGAAGACTGAAGACTAACAACGGAGACTGAAGATGACTGAAGATCACCAACTGATGATATTGTAGAGTGCACTACCTATCACAAAGTGTGTGTATGCAGTAGTGTAACTATCACACCCTACGTGTGACACCTGAGGGCCACAGTGGAAACAACCTTGCAGTCACAGAGTCGCAGGCCGGAAGCTGGCGGTGAGGACACACGTGACCTGGACCGGTCACGCACGTAGGACTCATCCTCCAAATGGCAGACGCAGGCGGCAGGAGACACCACACCCACACCCCTCGTAGCCTCACTTAGCACCCACCCCAAGGTCGGTTCCACCTCGGACTGGTACGGGTGGTGGGCGCGTCAGAGCCAAGCCAAGGCAGAAGTCAGGCGACCATCAGAGCAGACATCACAGCGGACGACAGGACAGCTGCCAGGGTAGATTCAGGAGCAAACCAGGAACGACAGCCCAGGCGGGAGTCAAAGGCGGAAGCCAGGGCGGTCTGTCAGCACCTGGGTCAAAAAAACACATGGACGCCTGGAAGCAGGACCCGACCTTGAAGAGACCTCCGTCTCCCTACAGGACGGTCGACCCCCAGGACAAGACAGGACAGGACACCCGCGCTGCAGTGTACCAGTGGACGCCTCTGCACCACTGCTCAACGTAAACTGCAGACGGCACACCGAAACATAGAAAAACAACGCTCGGAAGCCAAGCCAACACACAGTTGACCGAGAGCTTACCGTGACACCCTACCAAGCGAGGTAGCAAGAGTGTCAGACACCATACTGCAACTGCCGAACCTTCGCGGACGGTTCCAGGAGTCGAAACTGATGAGAGAAGCCAAGCTAGCACCCCCAGTCGACAAACTGACCCACAGCTCACCAGTTCCCTCAACCAATAGACAATGACAACACAAGCTGACCCCTCGCGGTGATCATGGTCACACACACGTGAAACATCGCACCCACAGACTTTCTCGCCTGGACTTACCTCCCTTAACACACAAGCCAGAATTACAACGGCTACACGCCTCACTTTTTGAGTTTGCGTCACGATTTGCTATTTTCTCTGTGGACTGCTAATAATACACGGAGCATGCGATGGAGTAGAGAGTGCATACACCACAACTAGAAGAGGGGGAGTGACAGTATATGGAGACAAATAAAAGCGATGTCCATTACAGAAATAAAAAAGCTCAAACTTTATAGAGCAAGCGCATAGATGAACACATACCTAACACTCCATAGCTAGAATTTATCGGGACTGTTTTACATAAACTGGGACACAGGTCGTATGTGAAAACATCAATCAACCCCTTCACATACGAAGAACAAAACGTGCCATGAAAGAGAAATTAAAAATCAAAGGGTATAGACTTGTGGTAACGACATGAAAGAAAAACGTCCAGGTTTTACTGCTACAATTTCATTGCAAAAACCTGCCAACTCTAACCATACATAGCAACGATTGCCAACATTGACCGGACACGTGATTCGAGTAGACTTAGTATCATCGCTCTTGACCTACAAACAGAAAGGGGCAGATGCAGGACACACTGCAAAGGAAGACAGGAAATTCTCAGCACATACTGCGGTCACTACGACTGAAGAGGAGCGAACATTCACATTCACACATTTGCACAGGCATTACCCCCCCCCCCCAATGAAATGCAAGGCAATAACTGAAAAAACAAACAAACAAACAAAAAAAACAAACATATTATGTATATTCAATCGTTAAGATTTCTCACATATCCATGTTTCTATGGTTTGTTTTCTTACGGCAACTAAAGTCTGAAAGCTTATGCCAAGAAGCTAAACTCAGCAACGTAGAAATTCTACTATGAGAGCGAAGTGAGTTGTCTCGCTAGATCTGGAATGCCAACAATGACATGTCTGGGATGAGTGCACGTTGAATCTTGATTATCAAATCTCGAGTGCTGAGAAATGTTTTGTGTATCGTTGCCACAAGAAAGTCTTTGGTGTGCTCTTTGATCATTATTTACGTATGTGATATGAATGTTATGTCTATCTACAAAACAATATGGATTTATGTTGTATATTGTATATCGAAAATCATATTCTTGAGACTACCAAAAACTGCAAAGAAGTCATTTTATGTGCTTGCTGTTTCTCCAAGCTCTGAAAGAGAGAAATTGTTTCCCTTGCAGAAGTACCAGTTTTAAGAAACTGTAGCTTCTTAGACGTAAAAAGGAAAAGAAGGCAACGCAATCAAATCTACCGTGTCTGAAGAACAGATGTTATCTTAAACTCCCGTTCATCGATTCCTTATTCGCTTCAACTTACATTCTGAAACACTGTCTGACTCTGACTCTCTCTCTCTCTCTCTCTCTCTCTCTCTCTCTCTCTCTCCTCTCTCTCTCTCTCTCTCTCTCTCTCTCAAATATGAGTTCGTATTTGATTGATATAGGCATAAACATACATCCACATATATAACCTTATGATTTGCCATTGCAGCTTTGCTTTTGGGACAGACATGCACAATATATTCAAGGATCATCGTTTTGATTTTTTCCTTGAATCTCTTTGTGTGTGTGTGTGTGTGTGTGTGTGGGGGGGGGTGGGGGGGGGGGGGGGGGGGGGGGAGGTGTACGCATGTGTGTGTGTGTGTGTGTGTTTTAGTATTTGTGCATTGGTGCGGGCGAGTTTGTGTGTGTTTATATATTGTTTTTATATGTGTAATGATTTACGACTTATGGATCTATTTTTTTTGTTTCATATGTGTGTGTGTGGAGGGGGGAGATGTGTGAGTGTTGATGATATATACGAATGTTATATACTACAACACAGGCTTTTATGTAACGATTTATAATGTCTCTTTGTAGTGTCTTATGCACTTGTGAAATGATGTGGAGCAGAAGAAAAATTTCCGATGGACAATAAAGTTGATTGAATTGAAATTGAATGATTTAAACATCATAAGCACTAGTGGCTTCAAAGAACTTCTAAGCCAGCAAGAAAAAAAGGCAACGCTTGACGACTCAGCCATTGCAGGCCTTCTGGCGTACACTTACTGTTTATTGCGTACAATCACTAAGCTGCAGCACAGCACTGGTACATTTTTGTAGCATAAATTGTCAATTATAATAATATTTGAAAACAACGCTTAAAATAAACATGATTTGGAGTTTGCCATCTTCAGACAACAAAATTAAGAATATATTGATAAATGATGACATAAAGACAGTCATACTGACTTACATAACGTACACGTAAACTTGTTTCCGTCTGTTTTATCATTCCTAAAAATCTGTAATCAGTTTCGTGTTGAGAAACTTTTTTTTAAATGCTTTTGTCCACGTTGTCACCTTTGCATCCCGAGTTTTCACAGCGTGTTTGTTTGCAAATATTTATGTGAATACGCACCCTGTAATGCAGGACAACATTATGTAACTGTTGGCTCATTCTAGTCGATTGAAGTAATGCTATTAAACACAGTGAGGCAGTCTGTGATATCCAAAAAATAAATCTACCTCTCGGTCATACGCCACCGGGTGGAGTCACCAGTCCAACATGAACTTTTTAAACCTTGCCCTGGGACGCAATTTTAAACGGGCCAGAAATATCTTATGCGGGAATTTAAGCTCAGACAAGTTTGAATATCAGGTATGACTACGTAGCCTTGGATGCAAGTATCTTGTTAAATACTATTGGTTCCACGTGTTAAAATACCACTGGTTCCACGTGTTAAAATCCATTGGATCCACGTGCTAAAATTCCATTGGTTCACGTGTTAAAATACCATTGACTCCACGTGTTAAAATGCCATTGGTTCCACACGCTATTGTGTCAAAGTTCTCTTCATCGTGTTAAAAACCATTGGTTCCACGTACTCTTGTGTCCAAGTTCTCTTTTGAATGCAAGTATCGTGTTAAAATACCATTGGTTATACGCGCTATTGTGTCCAAATTCTCTTCATCGTGTTAAAATACCATTGGTTCCCCGAGCTATTGTGTCCAAGTTCTCTTTCGAATGCAGGTATCGTGCTAAATACCATTAGTCCCACGTGCTATTGTATCCAGATTGTTCTTTAAAGCAAGTATCGTATTACGATACCGTCGGTTCCACGGGCTATTATGTCTAAGTTCTCTTTATCGTGTTAAAATACTATTGATTCCACGTGCTATTGTTTTTCAAGTTCTCTTCTGTGTAGGTCCAATTGTATCCAAAAAATATGTTGTGTCTAGATACCATGTGTGTTCATGCACCATTGCGTCTGCAGGCCCTTACGTCTATGTGTCATTATATCCATGTGCCATGGTGTAATATAATATATAGATATAGGCTAACTGTGTGTGCGCGCTATTGTCCCCAGATTGGATTATGGCGATCCAAATGGAACCATAAAGCCTTAAGATAAAATGTACGTCATAAGTATTAAAGTTAAACTGTGGCTATTACAGCGAAAACGTGGCAGTGATATTTGGGCACATTGGTATTTTCAATACAATAGTCTGTGGCCATAACTGTAAAGGTTAATATCATGGACGCCATGACACTTGAATGCAATGGTACGTGGGACACAGACAGGTAAGTGAACACAATGGAACATGACACGATCATGACTTCTCAGGTCGACTTCCATGCATCACGAAATCATGCGATAAGATAAGCACATATTGAAAATACTCAAACATGATGTATGTAACAGAGTGCAACACACGGGACATGCGGAAAATAGGAGAGAGAGAGAGAGAGAGAGAGAGAGAGAGAGAGAGAGAGAGAGAGAGAGAGAGAACGAGAGAGAGAGAGAGAGAGAGAGAGAGAGAGAGAGAGAGAGAGAGAGAGAGAGAGAGAGAGAGAGAGAGACAGACAGACAGACAGAGACAGAGCGACATAACAACTGACAGCATGTAATTGACAATATCAAAGAGAAGACCGTCATCGAATACCACAGACATGGTCTGACGTACAGAAGATGAATCTGGATGGAGAGAGCCATGTTGGCCTGTCTGTGTCATATCCAGTTTAACTGGGCGCCTATTTTTTTCGTTATCTGTCGAGATCTGTGCTGTGTCCTATAAAGTCCTCATCCCCTGCCTTTGGAGGATGTCGTGTTTCCACTATTTTCTATGGAGTGTTCCTGGACAAACACTGTGTTAACATACGTATCTCTTCACTGGCCGAGGATATTTTCGTTTCCCACCTATTGTGTGTTGACTACTCTGCATCCATTTGACGCCGAACTTAAGGAGACAAGTGGTTGATTATTTTTTTTTCGTTTTATTTGTCTTCACGTTGCTTGTCTCGTCTAAAGAAGACCGACGAAATGAAAATGCGTTGTACGTTTGTCTTGTGATCTGTTGGCCTCTTTCGTTCGGAAGAACAGCGCATCTTCTTTACGTCCGCTTTAAATTTCCAGCTGCAGTCGCCTCGCCTTGTAACCATCGTTCAGGACTGGATCTTTTCCCTCATCCAAGAAAAGACAAACCTACCTCGCCAATGGCCTCCCTTTGGTATGTTCTGACATGAAAGCGTTCTGTATGGACCCCGGAGACGATGTGTTCCAGTGTCTGGCTATTCAGACTGATGCTTAAATTGAATGTTTTCTGAAAACACTGACCAATAGCGAAGATTGCCCAACCCTGGGCATGCACAATGGTTTGGCAGTATATATATATATATATATACATGTCCAAACCAGAAAGAAGTTGTCAGCAAGCTGACGTTTGGCGATGAGTGTTGGTGCTTCCTGGGGGTAGTGTTGTGCATGTTAACCGCCTGTAAGTTTAGCAAGTTCCTATCACAGACAGGTTATTTAAAGCTGTCATTGGTTGGATGTCAGCTAAGATGCGTCCGCGTGTGTTCACACATTTTTGAGAATTATCGCGTAGCCCCACCTAAGCGCGAGATGCTTGATTGGGGGGGTCAAAAAGTAAGAAAGAGTTTAGGAATATCTGACATGACGTATTTTCAATATTGTAATGTAACAATTTTTTTGTTTTTGTCCCACAAAAGTCCGTTGGTATACACTTTACTACAGATAAAATGTTGGGTTATTAAACCACAATATGAAATAAAAACAGTGAATATTCTATATAACACGAAAACAGTTTCTTGCAACTTTGTTGTGTAATTGTTTGAAATGTGTTTTAGAAAATGAACACAAAAAATGATCAAAATTCATGTTTCACATGTATGACGTTTTCTCCAATATTTCAAATAGCCTCGGTTAGAGTTGTTTCCCATTCAGAGAAATGTGTGATTTTTATGGACTATCATTTCAAAGTGGTTACGATATTCAAAAGCACAACTGCATCAATCCTTTTTGAAATACAAACCATATATTTGCGGGCTTAGTCTATGTTTCCTTTTTCATTTGATATATCATCTAAACATGTCCGAAGCATCACGCTAATTCACGGAGGACTGGAGGACCTGCGACGTACTGACACCTTTGTCGAGGAGACGGAGGAATCCATCTAAAGACATGAGGAACGGGACAACAACAACGCTAATTCTCTCTCTCTCTCTCTCTCTCTCTCTCTCTCTCTCTCTCTCTCTCATAAACTAGTTCGAATAAAGTGTACGTATTTGTGTGGATAGGCGATACTGCAGCATGTATTGTCTTTCGTTTGTTAGAATTAAAACACCATGTGCATGCTTACAAACGAAATACTAAATCATCACTAACTTCTAACAGCAAGATTTTTTTTATTTTCTGGTTTATGAAATATAGTATATAAGTACCTTCGTAAGCGCTGTGTGTATTTCACAACACAAACTACCAACAGGAAAATGCAAACGGAATCATTTGCAACACAATATTTCTATAACCACATCATGAATCATCGTAGAGACAGGAAACATCTTCTATTGAAAAGGGTAACAATCTATGCTGAAGTAGACGACATGCCCTGTCATTAAAATTATAGGTCAGCCTGAATGACATCGTTTATATCAGGCCGACAGTTTGCACCACAAGTCAATACAGAGATTAATAAACGGCTGGCATTCCAATGGAGGTGTGTGATGCTGTGCAGCGGGCAACACCGGCACAAAATGTCGTCAGGTAACTATACCGCAACAGTTAGCTGTTTGAAAGCAGTTGTGCCATCATTGATTAAACTCGGTGAGAAATATCGAAGGTAAATAAGACACCTCTCTATGTCAGTACAGGTACCACTAAACGGACTGACAAGAAGAATGGTCTTATGTAGAGAGTTTTGTTGTGATAAAATCCGTGTCCTATACGGCAAAGACGACACAAGATTTGCTTGAATTGCAATCACACGGAATCTACATATGTGATGTGAACTACTTGAGTGAATAACAGTAACACTTCATTGAAAAATATTATGTTACATTTGTTTCTTACAGAATGTGTGTGTGTGCGCGCGCGCGCACACGGAATTAATTAGAAAATTTTCAATAAGCTTTTTATTATCCCAACTCCCAGGTCTAAAATTCAAAATAGATACATACAATGATAAGATCGAACCTGTACTGTTTGGTTCGGAAAGATTTGGTTGTTGTCCTCAAAATTTCATCGGTGTTCACGTTTCTGACAGACACAATGTAAGATTTAATACAATAAAGTCTAAACACTGATATTGAAAATCATATCCAACATGAACAGATTTCAGGGAACATTGCTGTGTATTTTTGTTTTAAAAGATGTTTTCAAGATTGAACACAAAATTGATTTAAATTCATATTTCACAACTATGATATTTTCCGCAATATTTTGGGATAGACTAGGTTAAGAGAAGTTGCTTCCCGTTCAGAAAAAAGGGCTGTATGAAAACCATCATTTCAAGGTTGTTACAATGTTTTGAAGCATAATGGCATCTACCATTTCTAAAAAAAAAAAAAAAAAAAAAAAGAAACATAGATTTGCCAGCCGTGTCTACTTCCTACTTCATTGTATTATGATAAAAAAAAATACACGAGAGCATCTGGCTAAATCTCTCTCTCTCTCTCTCTCTCTCTCTCTCTCTCTCTCTCTCTCTCTCTCTCTCTCTCTCTCTCTCTCTCATAAAGTAGACCTAATAAATTGTATTTGTGACAAAAGACGAGACTGCAGTACAGGGTTCAGTTTGTAATGTGTGACTTTTTTTTTAACCGGGCAGACTGTTTGTACCACAAGGTCAAAATAACGATTAACAAAAGGTTGACATTTTAACGGGGATGACATATTGCATGGCTACAGCGATAGGAAATCTCATCAGTTAACTGTAGTACCGCAACAGTTGCCGGGAGGATGATCATAGCAGTTGATTATTGTCTGGAGGATAGTCACAGCAGTTGATCATTGTCTGGAGGATAGTCACAGCAGTTGATCATTGTCTGGAGGATTGTCACAGCAGTTGATTACTGCCTGGGGGATAGTCACAGCAGTTGATAACTGCCTGGAGGATAGTCATAGCAGTTGATAACTGCCTGGAGGATAGTCACAGCAGTTGATAACTGCCTGGAGGATAGTCATAGCAGTTGATAACTGCCTGGAGGATAGTCATAGCAGTTGATAACTGCCTGGAGGATAGTCATAGCAGTTGATAACTGCCTGGAGTATAGTCATAGCAGTTGATTAATGCCTGGAGTATTGCCACAACAGTTGATTATTGTCTGAAGGATGGTCACAACAGTTGATCATTGTCTGAAGGATGGTCACAACAGTTGATTACTGTTTGGAGGATGGTTTTATAGCACAGGTTATTGAACGGATGATGGTTACAACAGATGATTATTGCCTGAAGATGGTCAGACTGGACTGTGACGTGGTAAGTAGTTAGCGTAGAAAGTAACAGGCATGCTAAGACACAGGCGCTGAATTTAACAGGTGTAGTCAGTAACCGGCGTAGTAAATAACTGGCGTAATAAGTAACATATGCAGTAAGTAGCATGCGCCGATAGTTAAATGCGCAGTAAGTAACAGGCGCAGTAAGTAACAGGCGCAGTAAGTAACAGGCGCAGTAAGTAACAGGAGTAGTAAATAACAGGCGCAGTAAGTTAACAGGCGTAGTAAATAACAGGTCCAGTAAGTAACAGGCGTAGTAAATAACAGGCCCAGTAACAGGCGTAGTAAATAACAGGTGCAGTAAGTAACAGGCTCAGTAAGTAACAGGCGCAGATAGTTAAATGCGCAGATAGTTAAATGCGCAGTAAGAAACAGGCGCAGTAAGTAGCAGGCGCAGTAAGTAACATGTGCAGTAAATAACAGGCGTAATAAGTAACATATGCAGTAAGTAACAGGCGCAGTAAGTAGCAGGCGCAGTAAGTAACAGGCGCAGATAGTTAAATGCGCAGTAATTAACAGGCGCAGTAAGTAACAGGCGCAGTAAGTAACAGGCGGAGTAACAGGCGCAGTAAGTAACAGGCGCAAGGCGCAGTAAGTAACAGGCGCAGTATAACAGGTAACAAAGGGGCATGTCCCAAAACCAAGTGCGTGGTGAGGGCGCTTGGGCTCTAAGTTGAGAGTGGAAACAAAGAAATCAACTAAGGCCGTCTCCATGACAACATAGTAAAACTTCAAATAAGAGATTTCGTTTTGGCAGGTATGTAATGTTAAATCTGGACGCAGATGATATAACAGGACGTAATAAGCAGTAATATTGACAATAAACTATACCTCGCATGTAACAGGCGTGTAACAAACAAAACAGCGGGGGGGCTCTCGGAATGACGATCTTGGTCCTCCCGGCCGCTTGGGGATCTAAGTTTAGAGTGAATAACAAAGAAATCAACTAGACTCGCTCTCATGAATAACAGTATGAAACTCTCTCCTCGCTCCTCCAGGCTCTCGATAACAGGTCCCTGCTCCTTCCGGCCTGTCCCAAAAAAGTTGTGAGGGCGCCTCCTCCCTCCCTCGTCTATGGCTCTCTTGTTCCTCTCTCCTCTTCCTCTCTCTCTCCTCCCGTCTCAGGGACAAAAATGTATTTAAAAAATGATATACTGGATTATCATTTCTCGGATATATACGATTGTATATAGGACCACAAAAATCTATCTCCTCTCTCTCCTCTCCATCCCCTCTCATTCTCTCTCTGTCTCCGGATTATCATTTTACGGCTCTCTACGATTGTTTTATATTTGACTATAGACCTAAACTATCCCTCTCTCCCTCTCTCTCTCTCTCTCTCTCCTCTCTCCTCGCTCATCGATCTCTCTCTCTTCTCTCTCTCTCTCTCTCTCTCTCTCTCTCCAGGAAGTTTATGTTTAATATTTTGTTTTTACCAAGGGTATCAGTGTTGCACTTTCACATGAATTTGTTTAAACGACGTGGGACTTTAACGTGAAATTATTTTCAGAATGTGGTAGTTTGACTTGAAATTAGTTTAGATAGTGAGACATTTCAACATGAAGTCTTTTCTACAGTGTGGTACTTAAACGTGAAATTGTTTAGTAAAAATAGTAGAACGGTCATTATGGCGTCGACTCAGTGATCAATGTGGCTTTGTTCTGTATAAAAAAATATCATTGAATACTGGTGACATATCTTGATAAAGAGTTCTGTATTGAAATATCTAAAACAGGACCCGATTTTTTGCGTATATTTACTGTTGTACGTTGTGTGAACGTTGCAAAACGTTGATCTGACAATCATCTTCAGTAACCACCAGGGACATATTTCATCTTTAGTAATCATCATGCTCACATTTTGCAATTTTTGGCGCTTCCGTGGCTCTGCTGTGGGTGCTTTTTGTTTCTCTCTTTGTTTGTTTGCTTGTTTGTTTTTCATGGGATAGACTTGTCGTGACGAGAGACGCTATGTGTGAATGTATTGAATATAAGACGTAAGTGAATTTTCGTGGTGAGGAGCACAGGTGGTGATTTTGAACAGGAATATTTGAAGAATTGGTAGAATACCCGACCATATGTGAGCAGCACCTAAACGCCTAATCTGTCCTTGTTGTGTATTGAACG
Source organism: Conus betulinus (assembly GCA_016801955.1). Taxonomy (NCBI): domain Eukaryota; kingdom Metazoa; phylum Mollusca; class Gastropoda; order Neogastropoda; family Conidae; genus Conus; species Conus betulinus. The sequence continues at coordinate 201,923 of JADBJO010003858.1, read as the reverse complement.
CTGAGGCACATGATGGGAGAGAGAGAGAGAAGGTTACAGTTTTTAGGACGGATGTTATGCCATTCTGTATGGCAGACCAGAAGTTGCCCAGCAGGAGGACAGGTCTCTTGACTGGGTCGAAAATAGATAGAGATGAATTTTTCAACCTTGAGGGTTGAAAGGGAAATCTTGAATGTTTTTCAAGCAGCCAGACAGTGGTCATTGATTCGGTGCAGACAGACGTCTACCAGGGATTCTGTTATATGATTGATTCCCTATGGATAACCTCAGCGCCCAGCCAGTGGTCTGAACCTGCCTCCAGATGGATTGACACCCCCCCCCCCCCCCCCCCCCACCCCAATGAACTTTTAAACACGAAAATAAATTTTATGTAACTATTTATTGTTTGCCAGGAAGAAAGAGAAATGCAATGTTGTATGTAGTGTATATTACCGGAAAAGGAAGCTAAAGGCCACTACTTAAAATGTTTGCGTAGAAACTTGAAGTCTAAATTGGTGAGATAAACTTACTTGGTTGTTGATTGTTATTGTGAAATTGTTTGTTTTGTGTTGGTAAACAGAACACCACAAAATGGATTCTTGTTTCCCCAGTCTCTCCTTTGGATGGATAGAGTGGATGCATGCCCATGGAGTGAACATGCTGCGATTGCGATTGAGCGATTGCAAAGACAGAGAGAGAGAGAGAGAGAGAGAGAGAGAGAGAGAGAGAGAGAGAGAGAGAGAGAGTGTGTGTGTGTGTGTGTGTGTGTGTGGTGTTTACAGTATGCACGTTTTTTTTTAAACGAACCGTTTTGATGTCTCTCCAGTTAGCTCTCTCTCTCTCTCTCTCTCTCTCTCTCTCTCTCTCTCTCTCTCTCTCTCTCTCTGTGCCTCAAAACACTTTCACAACAAATTCATAGTAAATGTCCATGAATGTGAAAAAAGAAGGAAACATTCCCAAGTCTCTGAGACGCTCACAATGTGTCTGCTGTTTTAGCATATTGCCACCTGGAACTAATAACAGCAGCGAATACAACATATAAATGTTTCACCTTCTTCATGGTCATAGCTTACAGGCAGCATCAAGAGACCGAGTCCCATGAGAGCTGCTGGTGTCATAATATATCTGATACCTATAAACAACACCGATGATGATGATGATGATGATGATGAGACAGACAGACAGACAGACAGACAGCGACAGAGAGACAGCGGCAGAGCAACAGAAAGTGTGTAAATGACAATACAGTCATTGGATACCAGAGACCAACTGTGAAACACAGAAGATGAATCTGGATGGAAAAAGCCATGTTGGCCTGTCTGTGTCATATCCAGTTTAACCTGGCGCCCTGTATTTTTTGTCACCTGTCGAGATCTGTGTTGTGTCCTATAAAGTCCTTGGTCTCCATTGGCATGCTTGTGTTGTGAAAAAGCTGGTGCTGTGAAAAGCTGGTGTTGTGAAAAGCTGTTGTTGTGAACAATCTGGTGTTGTGAAAAGCTGGTGTTGTGAAAAGCTGGTGTTGTTGTGAAAAGCTGGTGATCTGTGTTCACAAGATATCTTGGAGACGAAGTGTTCCAGTGAGGTTTGGGTCAGCCTGATGCTTTCTGTTGAATGTTGTCTGAAAACGCTGACCACAAGGGTGACGTTTGTCCAGCCCTCTCGTTCACAATGGTGTGCTTGATGAATGGTTTCTGAAACACTGACCAAAGGGAAAGCCCTGTCCATTCACAATGCTGTGGCGGCCGCTGCCAAAGGGAGAGAAGATTGTCCAGTCCTGTCCATTCACAATGTTGTGGCGGCCGCTACCAAAGGGAGAGAAGATTGTCCAGCCCTGTCCATTCACAATGGTCCATTCACAATGCTGTGGCGGCCGCTACCAAAGGGAGAGAAGATTGTCCAGCCCTGTCCATTCACAATGGTCCATTCACAATGTTGTGTCAGCCG
>JADBJO010003858.1:185000-190000 GCA_016801955.1 Conus betulinus | reverse complement strand
AGACAGCCAAACTCCTCATAATGACAGACACCAAACAACCCCCTTCTACCTGCTCCCTAAAATACACAAAACCAATACACCTGGCAGACCCATTGTATCCGCATGCAGCTGCCCTACAGAACACATTTCACAGTATTTAGACTCTCTCTCTCCAACCCCCATCGTACAAGGCCTCCCCACATACCTCAAAGACACTACACACACACTCAACATGATTAATTCATACAACACAGATCCCACTTTTCAACCCAGCCTCCTCTTTACACTTGATGTCGTCTCTCTCTACACTTCCATCCCTCATGCTGATGGACTGAAGGCCCTCGCATTCTTCCTTAACAAACGGCCCCCAAACCAACAACACCCTCCCACAGCTACACTGGTCAGACTTGCAGAATTAGTCCTCACCCTCAATACTTTTGAATTTAACAACCATACATTCTCACAAATCAGTGGTGTTGCTATGGGAACCAAAATGGGACCATCCTATGCCTGCCTCTTCATGGGACACCTAGAACACCACCTACTAACCTCTTACACAGGCCCAACACCAGAGCTCTACAAAAGATACATAGATGATGGATTGGGAGCCACATCCATGCCAGAACATGACCTCCAGAATTTCCTCAACTTTGCTCAGACCTTCCATCCATCCATCCAGCTGACCTACACCATTTCACAGTCAGTTAACTTCCTGGACATCACTATCTCCCTCAAAGATGGACTGCTTCAAACCTCAGTCTTCTACAAACCTACTGATGCGCACTCATACCTGGACTACACATCTTCCCACCACCAGTCCACTAAAAACAGCATTCCATATTCTGAATTCCTTCGCCTACGCAGACTCTGCTCTAGCGAAGAAGATTTCACTATACAAGCAACCAAAATGTCTGATTTTTTTTTCACCAACCGTGGCTACCCTAGTGCCGTCATCAATGATGCTCTCAGTCGCACTGCAGCTAAATCCAGAACATCTACTCTGGAACTACTAAACTCCCCAAGAGACAGACAGACCCACTGCCTGCCTGCCTCTTCCCATCCTCACAATCTGCCCATCTGCAGGATCCTGAAGTCTAACTGGCACATAGTAGAAAATCATAAACCTGCCTTTGAGACCAAACCAATGATCACTTTCAAACGTGACAAAAACCTCAACGACCTACTGGTGCGCTCTAAGCTGAACAAAATATCCACACTAAGCCACCAGGTACTTTCCCCTGCTCAAAACCCAACTGCAAAATCTGCTCTCTCACCAAACCAAACACCATCTTACATGGCCCCACGGGCTCTTCACTATTAAACGCACCTTCTCCTGCCAGAGCCACAACATTGTGTATGCCATCCACTGCCAGCTGTGTGGTAAGATCTACGTAGGTGAGACATCTCGCACACACTTGAGACGCGCATCTCTGAACACCTGGCCGACATCATCCGCCACCACCGGCCGGCCCAAACCAGTCGCCCTACACTTCAACCATGCCCAACACAACATCAACCATGTCAAAGTCTTGGCACTGGCAATCGAAGAGTGACAACTTGGAACGCCTTATGCAGGAATCTTATCTCATTGCCAAACTGGGCACTGTCCATCCTCATGGCATCAACGTCCAAAAGTAGTATGTACCATTCTACCTCTGCAGCTCAGTCTAAAATATCCTCCACCTACACACACCCATACTACCCTACCTCCCACTGTTTACCTCAGACATAGGTTGCAGCTATCATCTTTTCCCTTTTCCTACACTCTCCGAGTCTCACCATTTGCTACGTCATCGACTTACTCCCCACTCCCCCTCCCCCTGCCCTAGTAATGATGTGTGTAGGGGTGTTGGTAGGTATGGCGGTTGCTGGGGGTGGAGGCGGGGGTAACCAATGAACAAGGCTGACATTACTAATGGAACACACACACACACACACACACACACACACACACACACACACACACACACACACACACACACACACACACACAACATAATAAATAGAATGCTAGCTCCTTTATCGCTGGTCGTTCCCTCCTTTCCTGGCGCCTTTATTTCCGCTAGTGTTACTGCACTTACCACCGCTTTAAGGTGTTGATGGTAAGAGGGTATATTACTTAAAACCTTTATTACTTTATCACTATCATCATATCATTACCTTTACTGTTCTCTTCATCAACATCATTACATCACTACATTTAATTTACAACAACACTGATGTCATTGTTATTACCGTCAGTCATTTTCACCTTTATGCTTCTAAGCATTATGTCCTATTATCACTAATCCCATTGCCGGCCATAATTGTAAATTAAAATAATGATAATACTTAGAAACAATAACTTAATTTTTAGAGAGAGAGATAGAGAGAGAGGGGGGGGGGGGGGGAGAGAGAGAGGGAGAGAGAGAGAGAGAGAGTGTAGAGAGAGGTGTGAATATGTTGCCCCCCCCCCCCCCCCCCCCCCCCCCCCCCCCCCCAGTATATAAACCCCATCCCCTTCTTCCCTCCACCCTCTTACCATCAACACCTTAAAGTTACATGTACCAACCCATCACTTCAGTCTCAGCCCACAATATCTTCCCACTACACACACACACATACTACCATATATCCCACTATTTACCTTATACATAACTTATAGCTATCTTCCTTTCCCTTCTCACCACACCCTCTCTATTTCTCACATCAGTCTATTGTTTATTCAGATACTTGTCCACTCCATTTCCCTCACTTCATTTGGTTTTCTTTTATTTTTATTTTCATTCACTATTTTCTTCAACATGTCCTCCTGTTCCATCTTCCCTCTTTCCTATGCATATGTTGTGGAAATGTTGATAACCACACACACACATATCCACACACACACACACACACACACACACACACACACACACACACACACACACACACACACACACACACACACACACTTCACCATCGCCTTAGCCTCCGGGATTGTTGCCACGGCAACCCTGCTGTTTAGAATCCTCTAACCCACTCTCCTTTCTCCCATACCTACTTATTGACACCAAGACTGGTAGTAATCTTGTCTCTTTTTTTTTATATATATTTTTTGACCATTATTAGTATTCCTATCAGTAATATTATCATCATTACGACTTTGACTCGCACATTATTTCCCTTCCAACAGCCTCGTTTTCATTCAACGCCTTCTTTCTTGCGCTGAACACAGAAGCGATCAAAGCTAAGTGCATATTTGCTTTAATACGCATCATCCGTTTCTAATCCAGGTATCCTAAGTTTCATTACTTTATCTTCCCACAGCTCTTAACATGCCTTTTTTGACATTGACAAGCCCCGCTCTGTGTGTATACCCTCTATGTCTCTATGAAATAATTAAAGTTAGTGTATTGATGGTAACTTTGGACACATCATATTCAAGGAAAATGTGTTATCCAGTGTCGTATCCTCTTGCCCCGAACTGAATAGAATATCTTGCACATTAAATTCTAAAACTAACGAGTCAAAGTCCGCTTCAGAGGCTGACACAAACCCACGGCCCACAATACGATTTCCTTTTCCTCGGAAGTAATTCATTAGCTTGCATATAAGCGACAACTCCAATCTGACACTCATTAGCAGCTGGCGACTTTTTGGATCCTTTTTTTTTAATTTACAAAGATCCCATATTTCTACTTAGACCAAGGATTGTTTGCAACTTTCTTTTCTCATCTCTGGACATACATGAATCGGTCTACCTTTTACTTTTACCCCCCCCCCCCCCCCCCCCCCCCCCCCCCCCCCCCCCTTCCACCAACTTGGTGACTGACAGGGAAATCACCAGAGTCGGTGAGCGATTGACCAAGTTAGTGTATGTCAATGTCTTTACGAAGGGATTGGGCACGCAGCAATTACATAAACATAACAGCATTTCGACTTCATTCTTCCTTCCTTTTCCGTTTATCGAGAGCTCTGAGGTGTTTTTTTTTATTTTTATTTTTATTTATTTTTATTTTTTTTTAATGTTTTGGAATATACGACTCTTTTTTTTCAACCCTGCCATGGAAACGGCCATATTCCGTGTCTAGAATACCATTCTAGCCACCATCTTAGCCATTTCCAGGTCACCCCCCACGTGGCTTCCAGCAACTATGGTGGGAAGAACAGGCCTGGATGGATGAAACCGTGGCCTGGAACGACTGTCTGCAACGGCTGCATCAGCATCAGTTCATCACCGCCATCGACCTCGACGAACTTCTCATTCCCATGGCTCCCTTTAACACCCTGGACGAGGTCATGCAGGTGAATGTGGTGTGTGATGTGATGTGATGTGATACCATGTGGTGCGGTTCAATGTGATGTGGTGTGATGTCATGAGGTGTGATGTCATGAGATGTCATGTGATGTGATATTGTGTAATGTGGTGTGGTGTGATGTGGTGTAATGCGATGCGATGTTTTGTGGTGTGATGTGATGCTATGAGATGCGACGTGATATTGTATGATGTGGTGTGATGCGATGTGGTGTAATGCGATGTGATGTCATGTGATGTGGTGTAATACGATGTGGTGTGATATGATGTGACGCAGTGTTATGTGATGTGATGTGATGTGATGTGAAATTTTGAAGTTATGTAATATTATTTAATGTAAGATGGTGTGATGTGATGCGATTTTTATGTGATGTGACGTGGTGTGATGTGATGTAAAGTGGTGTGGTGTGGTGCGATGCGATGTGAATTAATGTGATGCGATGTGATGTGATGTGATGTGATATGGTGTTGTGTGGTGTGGTGTGAAGTGATGTGATATGCTGCAGTGTGATCTGATGTGGTGTAGCTTGACGTGATGTGATGCGATGTGATTTGAAGTGATGTGGTGTAGTGTGAGAGGCTATGTTGTATTGTGTAATGTGGTGGTGTGTGAGCTGATATGATTTAATTTATTTGGTGTTATATGGTGTGGTGTGATGTGATTTAATTTATTTGGTGTTATATGGTGGTGTGGTGTGATGTGATTTAATTTATTTGGTGTTATATGGTGGTGTGTGATGTGATT
>JADBJO010003858.1:175000-180000 GCA_016801955.1 Conus betulinus | reverse complement strand
TATGGTACTCCATGGCTATTCAAAATACATGTTGGCAATACTGCCAGAGTCTTCTTTCTTTTTTTTTTTTTTGAATGCTTAACTGCCATTTGATTACATTGTTTCCTGTGTTCCGAATTGGTTTCCTGTCTTGGACAATGCATGCTTAGAAAGAGGTTGGAGATGGTGGTACTGATGCTGTCCAGTTGAAGACACAAACCAAAAGACATCCGAACAACTTCCAGTTCACTCACAGACCAGCAGACAACCACAGCAATTCAGGCAACTCGGAATCCTCTTACAGACACGTAAGTAATTGACAGTTCAGCCAGTGCACACCCAGACAACCATAACAATTTAAACAAATTTAGTTCACTCACGAACACCCACACAGATTTTCAAACAAATTGTGATTCACTCACAGACACTCAGCTTGACGGTTCCTCATAGACACTGAGACAATCCTAACAATCCATCTGTCAATTCACCTTCAGACACTCAAACAACCATGACAATTAAAACAACTCTCACAGAAATATCAGATGCTGAGACAACCACAACCGGTTAAAAAAAAAACATTCAGTTCATTCACACACATTAAACAACCACCGCAATTCAAACAATATTCAGGTCACTTGCTGACAAGAAGTCAGAATATTTCAAACAACTCAGTGAAATCATAAAAAAAAAGTTGCTCCCAGCCGCTAAGGTAATTGCAACAGTCCAAACGACTCTCAGTGAAATCCTATAAATGTACGTGTTCCCAGATACCATTTTGGTCAGCCATGCAGACAGTGACTTCTCTTCCAGTACTTCCTTTGTGTCCTTTCGTGATAGGAGGCAACATCTTAGAGATGCATGATATTGGAAGTGACCTGAACATAGCGCATGGAGACTGATGAGGAGTAACATAGTGCTGTAATTAAGAGAATCAGTTCGGTGAGGAGTAACATGGTGCTGTAAATTAAGGGAATCAGTTCGATGAGGAGTAACATAGTGCTGAAATTAAAAGAATCAGTTTGATGAGGAGTAACATAGTGCTGTAATTACGAGTATCAGTTACGAAAAGAAGAACGCAAAGGAAAGCCAGATCGAACAAGCGTGAGGACATTGAAAAACACTTAGACAATAAAGACACAAAGAAAGGTTGTATAATGGTGGAGGACCTGACCAAACAAAGCTAGGTGAAGTCCACACCGTTTGGGACAATGATGACAAGTATCACACACACACACACACACACACACACACACACACACACACACACACACGGACACACACACACATCGTTTAAGGTGGACGGGATATTACTCTGAACTCTACAACAAACAGACCACAGAAGACCCGAAAGTACTATTAGCAGAGAATTAATCAAAACGAGTACTCTCCCATATGTAAACCGTTTGTAGTTGTCTAGCTTTATCATGAGGTCTGGTTTGTATTCATTTTTTGTATTGATAAGGTGTGTTTTCCGTCTAATATCAACTAGAGTGGATAGACGTTAAATTTGAAACTAACACACGAGAGAGCGTTGGTTGAAAAGGATTGGTGAACCGAGGGATGGGGGACGGAAGAAGGGAACTTGGGGGGAAAGGGCCGAAAGGCTGACAAGGGGGGAAAAGAAAGAGACACGATAAAATGGAAAGTGTCATGCAAAGTGTGGGCAAGTGACTTCGTTTGAAGGAGGAGCGAACACACGAAGAAGAAGGGGTGGGATGTGGGGGTGGGAGGGTGGGGAGTGGTGTTGACCCCGTTCTCCCCCCCCCCCCCCCCCCCCCACCTCCTCCTCCTCCTCTCCTCATCGCCCTTACTCTGCCCACTTCTCTTCCTTACCCTTTTTCTTTCTTGTTTTGTCGCCGCCGCAGCCTCCCCCCCCCCCCCCCCCCCCCCCCCCCCCCCCCTGTTCTGTCTTCCCCACCACATACCTTAATAGGATACACATTCGCACTGATTCGGTGCGTTAGGGTCGGTAGCAGTAACACATAACCGCCCACCTCCACCTCTGCAGCCCCGCAACCCGCCACCCCTCCCCCACCTCCATCGCCCTCTATTCGCCCCCACTCATTTTTCTTACCGAAACATCGATACACAAAAATGAAAGGAGAAGGGGTGGGGTTGGTGATGGTGGTGGGTTGGGGTGGGGGTGGAGAGGGACCGACGTAGTTAAACCGCAAAAGAGGATGAAGGCCAACCGCAGCGAGACGTCAGAGGAAGTAGGCTGACCATCACAGCTTTCCCGATACGTTGACGACAGTTTGACCTCAGCCCCGAACGAAAACTTCGTGAAATATGATGGTGTCTCTTCATAAGCGTGCGTCTGTTGCAGCTCGGAGTCATAGATAGGGCTGTTACTTGTCACTTGAGACAGGGCTGTTACATGTCATTTGGGATATATAGGCTGTTACATGCCATTCGGGATAGGCCTGTTATATGTCATTTGGGCCTTGCAGAACAGTGTGCCCTGTTTATGTCACTCGAGGCTTTCGTCACACGCACGAATAATGTTTCACGCAGAAATAATCGCCGCAGTAATGCATTTTTCTACTTTTCCTCTGCGACAGGTTTTTTTTTTTTTTTTTTTTTTTTTTTTTCCGCAGAAACACATCTATTTGGAAGCTTCGTAGCACGTGTTCTTGTTTCAAGACCTGTCCTAGTTTGGCGGCGGAGTAGGTTTCTTGGGTTTTGCGTCACCAGGAAATTTAGACAGCGCTGCTCAAATGGTGATTATGCCTCGCTTGACAATCAAATACCAGACGATAATTGGTAGACCCATTTAAAAGCCATATGGAAGCAGAAATAGAACTAAATGAGCCGCCAAAGTAAGGAACAAAGACACTGTAAAGTAGCCACAACGCGCTTCGACGTGTTGGGTCTTCTTCGGGCAGGACAAACAACTTTCAAAAATTGGAAACGGAGGACTAGTAAGCAGTCTCTAAGGTGGCCTGCAGACTTGGAAACATTTATCGTGTTGAGCCAATTATCAGACACACCACACTCTGCAAATGTAGCAAGTCACACACAAGACACACTGTTGGAACATTGGCATATCTGATCTCTGACGTTGCTTTAAGAGCGTGCATTCTGCACGCATGCAACCATTCAAACAAGGAGACTAAAGTCATTTTGAGATTAATACAAAGTAAAACTTGGGGTAGTGGTCAAACGTTAGCAATAAGAAAATAAGGCTTTAGAACTAAAGACGTTTTCTGCCCATGAATGTGAATGTCTAATGCAGCTGACATGTATGTACCGTTATCGATCATTGCTGTTCAGGAGAAGCTTATTTCTTGGTCGTTTCACACAGCCTCACACTTATCAAGACACGCTCTTCCTCATCAGCCAGTCATAGGTAGTCACCACGCGCTTGTACTTTGCTCATGTAATTCAGTCCTTTCGATTCTAAGCGTGCTTGAACTAAGAAATACTCTGTGCGATCGAATTTACAGTTGAATCGACGTAAATAAACCGATCACCGTGTCAGAAGGGAAATAAGCCTCGCATGTATTATCTACTCCTTAATGGGAAATCGATTCTGATTGGATAATTGTAAGCAATAATGAAAGGTTAAGATAACCGGAATAGAACGCTGTTCTCATCTGCCAACTGCCCATTCGCCACAATAATGATGGTGGTTATGGTGATTATGATGATGATGATGATAATGATGATGATGATGATGATGATGATGATGATGATTGATGATAGTACCACAGTCATTGCTATTGCATTATATTTCCTTTTCACACACACACACACACACACACACACACACACACACACACACACACACACACACACACATATATATATATATATATATATATATATATATATATATATATATATATATATATATATATATGGTATGGAAAGTGGTAACTTGACTCCTCTGCCTTTATTATTCCCCATTCACCCACTCAAGCACATACTGTCAGTTAGGCAGAATCATCAACCATTGCAGATATAAAGGTTTATCACCCCCCTATTTCTACAATCTAAGATATATATATATATATATATATATATATATATATATATATATATATATATATATATATATGTGTGTGTGTGTGTGTGTGTGTGTGTGTGTGTGTGTGTGTGTGTGTGTGTGTTAGTAAAACGCAACACATAACTAGACCCAAACGCCCTGTATCAAATGCTAATTCAGTAAAGTTCACATTGGAATCTACATCGTCAAAACAACATACAGATTTGCAGGGTAAATGAGAGATAATACCGGAAATATAGAAAGCATTGGACAAAAATGGGGAGGATGGAGTTCCCACAAAAAACAAAAAAGAGGAAAATGGAGGTTGGAGGACCTATATATATATATATATATATATATATATAAAAATAAACTAATAAATTCCAAGGATAAGTACCGAGCACCATTCCAGCAACTTACTGAGCAATTTGGTGTTGCAATGACTGCAAGAAATATTGAATTATAAAGAAGCTTGCTCTTATGTCTTAGATTGTAGAAATAGGAGGGTGAAAAGCTTTATATCTGCAGTGGTAGATGATTCTGCCTAACTGACAGTATGTGCTTGAGTGTGTGAATGGGGATAATAAAATGCTTCTCAAAATGAACCTTTAGCAGTCTCCAAAGCTGGAGACAATCTCCAATGGGGAAGGAAGCTCACTAACATATAACTCCTGGTCAGATACCGGTATTTCGAAACCTGATTGTTTCTGCTCAGTGACCACGGAAAGTGGTAAACTTGACTCCTCTGCCTTTATTATACCCCATTCACCCACTCAAGCACATACTGTCAGTTAGGCAGAATCATCAACCATTGCAGATATAAAGGCTTATCACCCCCCTATTTCTACAATCTAAGAGATAAGAGCAAGCTTTTTTTTATAGTTGAATATATATATATATATATATATATATATATATATATATATAATAAACTAATAAATTCCAAGGATAAGTACCGAGCACCATTCCAGCAACTTACAGAGCAGCTGGTGTTGCAATGACTGCAAGAAATATTAAATTATAAAGAAAGCTT
>JADBJO010003858.1:152500-172500 GCA_016801955.1 Conus betulinus | reverse complement strand
TCAAAGAAAATGGATTAGTGTGGTGCGCGCGCGCGCGCGCGCGCATGTGTGTGTGTGTGTGTGTGTGTGCGTATGTGTGTGTGTGTGTGTGTGTGTGTGTGTGTGTGTGTGTGTGTGTGTGTGTGTGTGTGTGTGTGTGTATGTGTGTATGCGCGCGCGTGCACGCGCGCGCACGTGCAGGCGATTGTGCGTTCGTGCGCTGTGTTCGAAAGTATGTGTGTGTGTGTGTGTGTGTGTGTGTGTGTGTGTGTGTTGGGGAGGACAAGACATTGTCCATTGTAAATTTGAAAAAATTTGTCAATTTTTACGCTTCTTTTTCTTTATATTCCATGTCTTTATCGATGCCTCTTAATGCAGTAATTGTAACCCCCCTTGCCAACAGGGCTTACTTGCTAATGGCAATAAAATGTGTCAGTGTCAGTGTCAGTGTCAGTCAGTCTCTCTCTCTCTCTCTCTCTCTCTCTCTCTCTCTCTCTCTCTCTCTCTCTCTCTCTCTCTCTCTCTCAGCGAAGCCCGTCGCTGAATTTTCTAGGTATTGATGAATTCTCTATCAGGATCCTCTCACACAAGACATGTTTTTACCTTGCCTTCAGCCTTAGGATAAATGAGGTCCCATGCCCTCTCCAGGGACCCACTGCCCCTGACGTGGCACAGTGTTGGCTCAGTTACTCTTTCCATGCACCCTGTTGTTCTAGCCAAGACGGTAAAGTCTGAAGAGCCACCGATGACCATAGCCTTGCCTCGCGTAAAGTCTGAAGAGCCACCGATGACCATAGCCTTGCCTCGTGTAAAGTCTGAAGAGCCACCGATGACCATAGCCTTGCCTCCACTGGCCCCTTTTACATCTTACCCCGGACCCCAGCGTCTGAAGGGGGAGCAGGTTCGCTGTCCTGTCAGAGCACTGAGGATTTATCTTGAGAAGACACGGTCAGAGTCTTGCCACACGCTGTGTTGACTTGAGAGACATGATGCCGCTGACAGACCCCAAATGATAGGCTACTGGCTGAGGTAGTTTTTTTTCGTCATGCTTACATCTTGAGCCAGAAACGGTTGCCTCCGAGAGATGATATCAGGGCACATGAAATCCGAGCTCTTTCCGCCACTTTTACCCTCTAGTGATGCATTGCGGTCCCTCGCATATGTCAGACAGCAGGCTGGAGATCTAAGACCTACTTTTACAGGTTCTGCCCAAAGGATGTAGCAGAGGACATGGAAGCCCCGGATCGCTGGGGGATAGGGTGGGTGGTGGGTGGGAGAGTTTAGTGATAGCCTACTTTTGGCCCTCAAGAAAAGAAGAAAAGAAAAGTAATAAATCAAAAGTGACCACCCGGGTATTTGTACCTGAACCACGTAGTATCCTTGTGCGGAATGGTGCGCTCTTACTCTTGTGGACTCAAGCAAAAGGAAGATCATACGCTAAGTCATATAATGGTGGATTGCTTAGTGGCGTGCTCTGTCTTTGTGTCTGGGGTCAGAGCAATGAAGAGAATTGAGTGAGTAAAAGCGAAAGAAGGGAAATTTACTATGGTCACACATACTTGAAGCGCTCTCTGGCGCACTCTCATTTTCTTTTTTTTCCCGTATGCCAGCCTTGTTATACTGAGCCTCGGAATATTCATTTGAAAGCCTCTTTTTAGCTGCGTCTCATGGCTCATTCTCGTATTCGTTCGGTGTGTTCTCTAATTGGAGTCTTAGGAACAAACGTGTGACCTGAGTATGATTTCTTACCACTTAAGGTTGGTGTTTTGTGTAACACTGTTCTTCCAACAAATGTTCCATCCAGTGATTTGCCTTATGCTTTTTGTGACTTCATTTTGAACAAAAGTAAAGATAATACGTGACGAATTAGACATTTCAATATCCATGCTAAAGCCAATGTGTTTAATGGTGTATGGCCGACACATTTTCGACTTGTTTCTCAATAAAATGTACGTTTTACTATTATGAGATCTCCCACTTGATCTTTTTGCTAACGGTTTGCTAGGGCAGAATACCGAAGACCTTGTACTGCTAATCACATCCGTTATCAATACTTCACTGTCATCGTTGTGGTTCATGACTCCTGTAATCTAGCTTGCGTCACTCCTCTTCTGCAAAAAGGCAAAACCAGGATTCAAACAATCTTTAGAAAAAATAAAATTACCCATGTCTAATCTCTTCCTTTCATTTTACACAGTTCTTTAGAAAAAGTTCCTCCAACAATTACAGAGACCCCTGCCTGATATAATGATCTGCTTGAAACCCACCAGTCAGCTGATGTAGCAGATGTAGCAGATCACAGTACAGAGGCAGTCATCCTGTCTGTCACTGGTACACTCTTCACAAATGGGGGCAAGAGACTTGTATCTGTTTCAGGTTTTTCAGACTGAACAGCTGCCTTTGACACCCTTGATCACGAAATGCTACTGAAACGCTATCCATAATGTGCGGCAGTCAGGAAGTAGCTCTTGACCAGTTCAAATCCAGATCACAAATACTTCTATAACAACCGTTAACTCATGAATCGAAGTCTTACAACGGATGGCTGTGGACGACTCCTGTTTGTTTCAGGGAGAAACGCTGCCACGCCTGGCGGGTCAGGGACAGAACATCAAAGTTGGCAGGAATACCGAAGTGCATATTAAGAGCGCCGTTCAAAGAGAGAAGACTACCCTGTGCCTGACGCCTTCAACGTGGTGCTGACCGCCTGGGTCGACCGACGTAGAGACAAACACAGTTTTGTCTGCTGCTTCACCAACTCTGCTTCCCTCGACAGTTTTGTGGAGGTTCCAGCTGAAAGAGTATTCACCGATGAACGCTTCCCCAGTGTCGCCATGCGTTACGCCCTGTTCGGTTGCACCCTAGATGCACGTTTGAGGTTCACAACCCAATCCAACTCCACTTTCAATGAAACTAATTTCCGGTACGTAGCTTTCTCTGAGACCAGTTGCCAAACCGAAGTGACTTACATAGCTCATGAAATAGTCAAACCCAGAAAAACAAGTCTTGAAAGATCTTCCTCTGAAGGTAATAGCAGTACTTTCGCCGTCTGTTTAAAATTAGTGTATGGAGAGTTATCTACCCAGGGTCTTGTGGAATGGTTTGAGTTCGCCAAGATAGTGGGTGTATCAGTAGTGCTTGTGCACTATCACATAATCAGCGAGGAGACCATGGCGATACTCAAGTATTACGAGAGCACTGGGTTTGCTGTCTTGGTAGGCTTGACTCCTGCTGTCTTGGAAGGTGAGTATTACACACGCACGCACGCACGCACGCACGCATGCACACACGTACGCACGCACGCACGCACACACACACACACACACACACACACACACACACACACACACACACACACACACACACACACACACACACACACACTCACTCAGGTGCGGGCGCGCGCGCTCGCGAGTGTACCTACCTGTACATGTTCACCTTGGCTCTTGATCCAAGCCCCTACATCACCGTCTGTATCCAACCCCAACACTCGGCTCTTCATTCCCACTATCCACTTTGATTGAAAATACAATAGGAATCGTGTTGAGAGTGTTTCATTAGTGTTCTTTTAATATTTTGTCTCATTGCCAACGAGTTAGATGTGATCGGCATTATCTGTTTCTAATCCAAGTACATAAGTTTTATTATTTTATCTTCCCACAGCTTTTAACATGCATTTTCCACATAGAGAAGCATAAAAATAGTCCAGGGCCTCCCTGTGTGTATACCCTTTCTCTATGAAACAATTTAAGTCAGTGTATTTATGGTAACTTTGGACAAATTACATTCCTAGTAAATGTGTTATCTAGTGACGTATCGTCTTGCACCGAACTGAATAGAATAGCTTGCACATTAAATTCTAAAGCTAACGAGTCAAAGTCCCCTTCAAAGTTGACACAAAACCACAGCCCACAATACGATTTCCTATTCCTTGGAAGTAATTCATTAGCTTCTATATGAGCGATAACTCCAATCTGACGCTCATTAGCAGCTGACGACTTTATCATTTTTTTTTTTAAAAAATTTACAAAGATCCCCCCCCCCTTTTTTTTTTTTTACTTAAACGACCAAGGATTATTTGCAACTTTTTTTTTTTTTTTTTTTTTTTTTTTTTTTTTTAAAAATCCACAAACACGAATCGGCCTTCCTTCTACACCCCCACTCCTCCACCAAATTTGGTGAATGACAGGAAATCAGCAGAGTCGGTGAGGATTGGACAAGGTAATAAATGTCAATGTCTTTACCAATGGAAAGGACACGCGACTGCTACACAAACTTTTAAGCATTGGCTTCATTCTTCCTTCCTTTTCCGTTCGTCGAGAGCTCGGAGGTTTACTATTCAAAGAATGTTTTGGCGTATCCGACTCTTGTTTTCAATCCTGCCATGAAAATACCATATTCTGTGTTTGCTGTACTGTTCCAACCACCATCTTAGCCATTTTTAGGTCACCCCCCACGCGGCTTCCAGCGCCCACGGTGGGCCGAGCAGGCCTGGATGGATGAAACCGTAGCCTGGAACGACTGTCTGCAACGGCTGCATCGGCATGAGTTCATCACCGCCATCGACCTCGACGAACTTCTCATTCCCATGGCTCCCTTTAACACCCTGGAGGAGGTCATGCAGGTGAATGTGGTGTGTGATGTGATGTGATACCATGTGGTGAGATTCGATGTGATGTGATGAAGTGTGATGTGATGAGATGTCATGTGATACGATATTGTGTGAGGTGATGTCGTGTGATGTGGTTTGGTGTGATGTGGTGTGATGCGATGCAATGCGATGTGGTGTGATGTGATGCAATGCGATGCAATGTGATATGATGTGATGTGATGTAATGTGATGTGATGAGATGCGATATCGTGTGATGCGATGTGGTGTGATGTGGTTTGGTGTGATGTGGTGTAATGCGACGCTTTGCGGTGTGATGTCATGTCATGTCATGTCATGTGATGTGATATTGTGTGATGTGATGTGGTGTGATGTGGTGTGATGTGGTATGCGATTCTATGCGATGTGATGTGATGAGATGGATGATGTATCGTGTGATGTGATGTGATGGATTGATGTGATAATACTGTAATACGACGTGATGTGGTGTAATGCGATGTGATGTCACGTGATGTGGTGTAATACGATGTGACGTGATGATGTGACGTGATGTCATGTCATGTGATATTGTGCGATGTGGTCCGATGTGGTGTGATGTGATGTGATGTGGTGTGACATGATATGGTGCTGTTTTATGGGATCTAATGTGGCATGATGTGGTGTAATGTTGTGTGTGATGTGATGTTTTATGTTGTGCTGTGGTGTTATGTGATGTGACATGATGTGATATGGTGGTGTGGTGTGTGATGTGATATGCTGTGATGTGATGTGTAGTGATGTGACGGCAATGAGGCGATGCAATATTATGTGATGTAATGTGGTGTGGCATGATATGGTACTATTTGATGGGACGTAATGTGGTGTGATGTGATGATGTGTGATGTGATGTTTTGTGTTGTGCTGTGATGTTGTGTGATGTGATGTGATGTAATAATGCGATATGACGTGATGGGATGGGATGTGGTGTGGTGTGTAATTTGATGTGATGTGGTGTGTGTGTGTGATTTTATGTAATGTGGTGTGGTGTGCGATTTGATGTGATGTGGTGTGGTGTGTGATTTGATGTGATAAAATGTAATGTGATGTGATGTATGATGTGACGCGCTATGAGGTGATGCGATAGTATCCGATGTGATGTGATTTCATGCAATTTGATGTGATGTGATATGATGTGTGATGTGATCTGTGGTGATGTGATATGATGTGTTGTGATGTATTGTGCAATGTGATGTTGTGTGTGATGTGGTGGGTGTGGCGTCGGATGTGTTGTGGGTGTGATGTGTGTGATGTGATGTAATGTGATATGATGTGATGCGTTGTGGTATCTGATGTGGTGTAGTGAGATGTGGCTTTCATGATGATGTTGTTGTGATGTGATGTGGTTTGATGTAATGTGATGCAATTTGATATAGTGTGATGTGATCTTGTGTGATGTGATATTGTGTGACCTGATGTGATGTGGTAGGATATGATTTGATGTGATGTGATGCTGTGTGGTGTGGCAAGGTGTTGTGTGACGTGATGTGATGTGATGTGCTGTGCTGTGATGTGATGTGGTGTTGTGTGATTTTATGTGATGTAATGTGATGTGATATTGTAATAAGTAATGTATTGTGACATGGTGCTGTGTGATGTGTTGTGTTGTGGTGTAATGTGGGATTGTGGGATTTGATATTGTGTGATGTGATGTGATGTAGTGCGATGTGATATTGTTTGTGTGTGTGTGATGTGATGTAATGTGAAGTGATGTGGTGTAATATGATGCTGTGTTGTGTTATGTGATTTGGTGGTGTGTGATCTGATGTGATTTAGTGTTATTTAATGTGGGATGGAGTGACGTGTTGTGACTTAATGTGCTGAGATGTGGTGTTGTGTGATGTAATGCAATGTGATGTGGTGTTGCGTGATGCGATTTGATTTAATGTGATGCGAGGTGATATGGTTTGATGTGATATAGTGTTGTGTGATGTGATGTGAAGGGATCTGATGCGATGTGATATAGTGTTGTGTGATGTGATGTGGTGTGATGTGATGTGATGTGATGCGGTGTAGTGTGATGCTGTGCTGTGTTATGTGATGTGGTGGTGTGTGATCTGATGTGATTTAATATTATTTGATGTGATATGGTGTGATGTGATGTGATGTGATGTGATGTGATGTGATGTGATGTGATGTGATATGATGTGATATGATGTGACGTGATGTGATGTGATATGATGTGAAATGATGAGATGTGATCTAGTGTGATGTTGTGTGGTGTGATGCGGTGTTGCATGATATGGTTTTGTGTGATGTGATGTGTTGTGGTGTGATGTGATGTGATATGATAGTGTGATGTGGTGTTGTTTAATACAGTAAACTGTGATATCATGTGATGTGCTGCGATGCCGTGTGACGTGATGTGGTGTTGTTTGGGCGTGATGTCATGTGAAGTGATGTCATGTGATATGGTGTGATGTCATATGGTGATGTGGTATTGTGATGTGATGTGTGTTGTCTTGTGATGTGATGTGATGTGTGTGTGATGGTATTGTGTGATGCGATGTGAGGGGTGTAATGTGAAGTGCTGCAGTGTGGCGACGGTGACGTAGTGCCTCATTCAGACTACTGTCGTATCATGTGAGCGCCATGTACTGAGGTACGTACTGTAATGTGGTGAGCTTTGACTCGATATGATGAATGGCCTTCATTGTTTGTTCTGAAGGAGAACACACACACACACACACACACACACACACACACACACACACACACACACACATATATACACACGCGCGCGCGCGCGCGCACACACACACACACACACTTACACACACACACACACACACACACACACATTTGCATTGATTGATTCATGACTATTGAATGGTGCCACGGCTTCGCAGACTGTAGCGTACAGAGAGAGGAGGGAGAAGACGTGGTGGAGGAAGGATTCGGTGTGTAGATGGAGGGTAAAGGGAGGAGGGGGATAGCTTCACACGGGACATATATTGCATCGTAACCTGTCGAATATTGTGTTCTATCCAACAAGGCAGATAATGCATCGTAACCTGTCGAATATTGTGTCCTATCCAACAAGGCAGATAATGCATTGCAACCTGTCGAATATTGTGTTCCATCCAACAAGGCAGATAATGCATTGCAACCTGTCGAATATTGTGTTCCTATCCAACAAGGCAGATAATGCATTATAACCTGTCGAATATTGTGTTCCATCCAACAAGGCAGATAATGCATTGCAACCTGTCGAATATTGTGTCCTATCCAACAAGGCAGATAATGCATTGTAACCTGTCGAGTATTGTGTTCTATCCAACAAGGCAGATAATGCATTGTAACCTGTCGAATATTGTGTTCTATCCAACAAGGCAGATAATGCATTGCAACCTGTCGAATATTGTGTTCTATCCAACAAGGCGGCAGTGGAATCGAATCCCCAGGCCGGGGCTTTTTACGTGGATTCTTACATCGTGGTCCTGGATTGGCCAGCTACGGATAATACCGCTTCCATTTCTTTTCTGCGCCACCGGGACAGAAGCCTCAGCAACAAAACTGGACAGCTACGGAAAGGGAAAAAGTTCCCCTAAAGTGATCGTCCTGCCCCACAAAGTGAAGGCGGTGTCTACTCATGGATTCGTCGGCCAGGAAAGCTACGGAGGGTACGTATGGACCAGACGGCGCGTGTCTTCCTGTTTTATTGACGTAGGTAACAAGTGAACGTGACGTTCTGTTCCCATTCTCTCCCCCACAACGCGTTAGACATCGTAGGGCACATCCACGCGTGGCATCACATCCCGTCCAAATCCCAATGTGCAAAACACACACACACACACACAAACACACACACACACACACGCTAATATACTCTTGCGCTCTGTTTGTTCGCATGCACACATACACACACGCACGCATACGTGCGCACATAAATGTCTGGTCGGACGCGCAGGCATGAGTATGCATATAGTCATGCGCATAGCTCTTTGGCAAATGTATGCACGCATGCAGTACCATAAGTCTATCCTTACAGATACGGTCATACATGCAGACGTCCAGATGTAGGTTCAAATCGTCATTGACATGTATTAATGGAAACAATATGATATATCGCAAGTGGTATCCTTGTGTAACTTCTGGTGGAAGTATTTAAAAGCAACGAAAAACAGCTGTAACGTCAGTCTTGTGTGAAGACCAGGGATATCACGACCTGACACGATTAATGTCAGATCGTTTCGCAAGCCGCCTTGACGAAGATATTAGCAGATTACCGGGTGGGAGGTCATGGGTTCGATTCCCATCAGAGCCATGTAAGATTTTCTACCCCGACTGGTTATTACCAGAGCTGCGTCTACTAAGGGCTGGATTAGGAAGACTGGGGCTACACAGTCCATTTCATCCCCTAAATGACTTGTTACAGATGGAATGGGTCGTATCTGCGGGTGTCTGACTGTCTGACTCTCACACAGAAATCATGGATGCAATGCACGACTTTTCCAATTCACATACACACACACACTTACCCGAACATTGACAGCCAGGCAAGAGAAAACAACACTTTTTTTTTTTTTTTTTATGCTGCCCGAGCAATCAGACAAACATATATAATAAATATAAGTACATCAATAGGTCGGCACGCCAACCATAAGGCATACACACAAAATAGATCTAAGTACAATTGGCTATCTACTAGCGCTGCTGGTGCTGGCCGCGTCCGGTCCAACACAATTCTCTGACGGCGTGTTTTTTTCCAAAATAATTTCGTTTTGCTACCCTATCAAGTCATAGGACAACAGAACAAAACAAATATTATTTTCTTTTCCAGACAAAACCTTCACAGTGCGCTGAGGAAGTTTCAGTCGCTCCTAAACGGGAATACGGTTTCGGTTTGCTAATAAATAAATATTGAATGATAAATACCTGACTGCCACCAAAACAGATAGGAGTCCCTCTTCGGCTTTGGGTAGTTGCATTGCCGGAATCACTGCAGAGACTGCCTAACCGTTTCAGCTCACCCGGCTTAACAGAGCGCAGGTGAACAGCAGTCAGGTAAACCTTGGATGCCTACCTTCCGGGTTAGCACGGTTGCACGAAAATTTGTGACTTGACGGAGAACGGTCCGTCACATGACTGCACCTCTGAGAGTGTTGCTCAAATTTCTTTACCAACGCTGCAGGTGTATGTATCTGTCTGGCCTGGTTGACGCCCGGATGTATAATGTGATCTGAGAAGGGAATGGAAATTCGTAGCACCATCTTCATCATCCTCATTCTCATTGACGGCGCACCCTGGAGCGAGAGTTTGCTAGAAAGCAATCACTCTCATCAGTAGTGGGCTTGGCAGGTGGTGTCCTGCGTATGTTGGATCAGAACAGCACCACTGAACACCACCGAAGTGATTCGGCAGCAGTGCAGTGTCTCCTCCAGTGGGTTGCCTATTGACGACTTGACATCGACTGCTCCCTTTGGATTGCCGGTATCGGGCCAGGGTGTGGCTGTGGAGTGGTGGAGGGGGGTGGGGGCGGCGGTGCCGGAATGGCGGCATGGGTGCAGTGCAACAAGGGTGTCACAAAAGATGGGACAGCAACAGCAACAAAATGTTCTATATCTAATAGGATCAGGAAGAAGGGGAAGGAAGGAGATCTGGCGGGGGTGGGGAGGAGAAGGTGAGGGGTTGGGTGGGGAGAGTCGGGAAAATGAAGGTCTGTTGTTGCACTATCTGGGCCCTTGTGCTGGCGGGACAGACATAAATCCAAATCATGGCTTCTCCCTGTCGACCAAGACTAAATAACTCGCATGCTCTCGGCCATGTGACCTGTGCACGTAACAAACATGCTATGTAAGACGAACGCAAAATGAAGATTTGCTATAAAACCATGCTGTGCCGAATGAGTTCGATAAGCGGGAAGAAAATTATAGGGATCTGCCATTTTTTTGAGACTGTGCAAGCATGTGCTTAACTACTGTGTAAAATGTTAAAAACTCGACTCATTTTCTTCGTATCTTTCAGACGGAATGTACATATCGTGCACCAAAATCAGGTGTTCATTTTTCTTTAAATAAATACGAAGACACCAGTTCCCCATCCATTCAGCGCCTAACTGCAGTCAGTACTGGCTGGGTCAGTTAGGCCACAACAGGGGACACGTGGACCGCAATGTGGTGGTCATCAGAGTGTTCACTATAGCATTTTGGACAGACATAGTAACAGCAAATCATGGGACTCAATGCAGAACACTGACAACACAGGAACAGCAAATCATGGGAGTGTCTGATACAGCATTTCACTGACAGACACAGGAACAGCAAATCATGGGAGTGTCTGATACAGCATTTTACTGACAGACACTGGGACGCCAGTGTTGTCGTCGTCTCAGTGTTGATCCCGCTATGTCAGCAATGGACACGTAGCCGTGCGTGCTCTTGTCTGTGGGTTGAGCACAGCATCAGGTAACAGACATGTGAACAGCAGTCCCTGAGGGGCTGTTGGAGACTATTCCAGATGGGTGCGTCCTCCACCGACTGTTTTTGTACTGACTGCATTATCCACTGAGTGTTTTATCTGCTTTCCACTGAGTGCATTATATATTATCCATTGAGTGCATCTATTATCTACTGACTGCAGTATACACCGAGTGCACCAAAATACTATCTGTATATTCCATTATCTCCTGAGTACATTATACACAAGTGAATCACACACAGAATCCATTATCCCCAGAGTGCATCATACACTCAATGCATTATATACACTGACTGTTTGATCCACTGAGTATATAATACACTGAGCGCATCACCCTTTTTTAGTGCATTATCCAATGCGTGCTTTGTCCATGAATGCATTATACACTGAGAGTATTATACACTGAAAGTATAATCCATTGTGAGCATTATCGACCGTGCTCATATTTTACATGGCGTGGGTAGTGCACTGAGCGCACTATGTTGAGTGCTTATCCACTGAGTATATTATTTGCTCAATATATTATAAACTGAGTGCAGTATATGAGTGCATATATATACTGAGTATATTTACACTGAGTGGATAATTTACTGAGTGCCTCGTACACTCTGTGCATTATACAGGGTTTGTATTGTTCACCGTGTGCACCATGACTTAATGCATTGTCCACAGAGCAAAAATACACTGTGCGGATCATAAACAGAGTGTATTACATACTGAATGCATCATCCGTTAGGGTGTATTAAACACTGTGTACATTATCCACTGTGTGCACGATACACTTAATGCCTTATTCACTGAAGCAAGTAGGTGCACTAGCATCCCATTGAATGCATATCAGCTGGATGCATTACCCACCTCTGTGGGTGCATTACCCCCTGAATTTGCTGCCCACCCACTTATTCCACATTGAACCCACTGGATGTGGCAGTCACTGAGTGTGTTAGGCATCCGTAAGTGTATTATCCATCTTCTAAGTACGTGTAGAGTTACACGAAGGGTTGTTAAGCCGAGGGGTGGATGTGGGGATTAGCTCTCACAGCCTAAAAAGTGCTCCTCATGTGACAAAGCGCAAACTATTGCCTCTGACAACCAAGTCCAACTCCTGACCTTCCGGTGTGGTTTAGCTTCTGAACCAGGCAAACTTGTTGTCTACAGATAGGAAAGGGTTGAGGGGGTCACCGGTGCCATAATCAGTTGCTATGGGTAGATGGAGCTCGTGAATCTGTGATGGCTGTTCATCTAGGAGGACAGCTCTAATTTCAAACCCCGGGTAGATGGAACTCGTTAGCCTTGACAGGCAGTTCATCTAGGAGGACAACTCTGATTCCAAACCCACCAACTGACAGGAGTAGAGGAGAGCTTCGCCGTGTGCAGACCCTGGGTCCATGTCATGGCTGAACATCCTGTGCTCATGCTCCAACTATGGGGAAATAGCCGTCATTCTTTTGACAGCGGGCTTTTGAGCCAGAAGATAGGAGAGGGACCTATAACCCAACGTTGCCGGGACCGTCTCAGCCTGCTGAGCTATCTCGTGTCCTCCTTCGGTCTAAAGAGTGGGATCGGTGCGCGCGAGCCGGTCTTCACTAGAAAGAGTCGTAACGCAGGCGGGAAGAAAAGCCCTGCAGCGATGGAGCACGGCGAACAACAGGTACAGGATGGCACTGGAGTCGCAGTCGGAACTCTGCATGTAGGCGGTCTGGGTATTGGTCGTTAGCCTGTTGAAGAGACAACAACGGCTTACGTATGTTCACCCCAGGCGACGAAGCAGCCTTTTCTAGGGTTAGCCTGCTTGCTCCGAATGGAGACGGGCCTGTAAAAGGGGACCTACAAAAGCTTGACTCACCCCCACCAGGTTGGCTAGCTGCGGCCATCGGGGCATCTCCCAGCAGCGGTAAGAAAACAGGGAAAATCTGGACGGATAAATCAACGACGAACTACGCAACGGAAACGGACTATGGACTTGAAAGTGGCATGTTGGAACGTACGGACAATGCAGGACTTGGATGAAAGCTACCGTCCCCGAAGACGCTCAGCTCTAGTGGCGAGGTCACTGGCAAGGCTAGAAATTGACATCGCAGCACTCAGCGAAGTTCGCTTTGAAGAACAAGGATCACTCGTGGAGCATGGAGTGGGATACACATTCTACTGGTCGGGAGGGAGAAAGAAGAACACCGACTCTCAGGTGCTGGCTTCATGATAAAGAACTCTGTTGCCAGAAAGTTACACCTACCAGTTTGTCATTCCAATCGGCTCATGAGTCTCTGTCTGCTTTTACAAACGAAAGGAAACCAATATTTAACCATCATCAGCGTATACGCTCCTACTCTGCAGGCAGATCCCGTAGTGAAAGAAGCCTTGTACAGAGATCTCAGAAATCTAGTGCTGAGCATCGACAAGGAAGACAAAATTCTGATCATTGGGCGACTTCAACGCTAGAGTGGGCAGATATTTCAAAATTTGGAATGGGGTTTGGGAAGACACGGAGTGGGGGCAATTGCAACAAAAAAAAACGGCAGGATGTTTCTGAAGTTCTGCCGCGAGATTGGTCTGGCTATCACGAACACCCTATTTCAGCAGAAAGACCGCTACAAAACAAACTTGTCGGCAAGATACTCACCCGAGCTCTTTTGGACAGGCTCATTCCATCCATTGCTGAGTAAACCTCCCAGAAACCCAGTGCGGCTTCAGAGCAAATAGAGGAATAGCTGACATGATCTTCGTGCTGAAGCAGATTCAAGAAAAGTGCAGAGAACAGAAATGAACCTGTATGCAGCATTTATAGACCTAACCAAGGCCTTCGACATGGGCAGTAGAGATGGCCTATGGAAAATATTGACCAAACTGGGATGCCCCCCAAAGTTCCTTGCAATCCTACAACAACCCCACAAAGGACAGATGGGTCAAACCAAGTGCAATGGTGATTACTCAGAAGAATTCCCAATCAGCAATGGAGTGAAGCAAGGCTGAATTAGCCCCTACACTCGTCGGGATCTTCTTCAGCAGGATGTTGAGAGAAGCAAAGGAGGATTTAGACGAGGGGATTCATATCAGATTTAGGACTGGCAGCAGCGTATTCAGTCTACGAAGGCTTATGGCCCTCACAAAGACCTCAGAAGAAGCTATCCTGGACCTGCTCTTTGCAGATGACCGCGCCCTCCTGGTACATACAGAAAAAGCTTAGCAGGTCATTGTAACCATTTTTCACAGGCATCCAAGGCATTCGGTCTGACTATAAGTCTGAAGAAAACTGAAGTCCTCCACCAAAAAGCACCAGCGACTGCATACACTGCTCCCCACATAAGCATTGATGGCCATCCCCTTAACACGGTCGAGCATTTCACCTACATGGGCAGTATCATATCGAACGACGCTACAGTGACCAAAGATGTGGACAACCGCTTCTTCTCAAAGTCAAGCAGTGCATTTTACCACTTCCAGAACAGAGTATGGAAAAAAAAAAGAAACATTCCTTGCGACTCACCACAAAGATGTAAGTCTACCGAGCTGCTGTACTGTCTGCACTGCTGTATGGATCAGAGACATGGGTGCTGTACCGGAAACAAATAAAACAGCTTGGGCAGTTCCATCAGAGAAGCCTCCGGTCTACATGGGCATCGATTGGAAGGAATACATAAGGAACACAGAAATCCTAGAAGGAGCTCAACTGCAAAGTATTGAGTCAACACTCATGCTAAAACACCTTCGCTGGGCAGGGCACATCAGCCGGATGCCTGACACTCGCATGCCAAAAGCAGCATTCTATGGGGAGTTGGTCCAAGGCAAGCGCAATACAGGCGCACCTCAGGAAAGACTCAAGGGCCAACTGAAGAAGCAAATATCCCAAGCGGACATCAACTCCAAGACTTGGGAGCAGTCAGCATCAGATAGAGGTAGCTGGAGAGCTTCAACACTCAGGGGAACCCAACACGTCGAGGAAACCAGACGACAGAACATCCAGAGAGCAGAGAAGGAGAAGGAAAGACGCAGGTCCGCAGCCTAACAATGCAGGCCAGACCTGTCCACAATGCCACAGATCTTGTAGATCATCACGAATTTGGACTAATTAGTCATCAAAGGGCATGTCGCCCATC
Source organism: Conus betulinus (assembly GCA_016801955.1). NCBI lineage: Eukaryota > Metazoa > Mollusca > Gastropoda > Neogastropoda > Conidae > Conus > Conus betulinus. The sequence continues at coordinate 157,362 of JADBJO010003858.1, read as the reverse complement.
TCTGGCGGGAACTTCCCACTAATCTTCACAAGCGAAAAACTAGCCAGTCAAGTGCGTTACCTACTGAATCCGTTATCTACCGTATGAGTACTATCTCTCCTGAGGGGATTTCCACCCTCCAGCTCAGCGCATTGCTGTATGCATGATTCGCTGAGCGTACAACCTACCATGACCCAGCTTTTTACAAACCAGTAGCGGACTCTTTAAAAGGTTACTTCACCCAGCTAATTAGTCCTGATCTCGGTGGTCGTTTTCACAAATTGCTAGGAGTTCTAAAATGATTGAGTAGGTACTTTCCCCAGAAACGCTCGTCTGAGTTTTCTTCCATGTGTCCTATTTTCCAGATCTTTATGTGTTTAGCACTCTAGTCAGTCACTCAGTCGGCCAGTCAATAAGTCAGTCAGCCAGACAGTTCGTTCGTTACTTACTTAGCTGGTTAGTTAGTTATTTAGTTAATTTGTTACTTATTTATTTACATATTTACCAATTCACTTATTTATTTACTTCTTGTTATTTACTTATTTCTGTTTCTATCTAGCTATTATTTAATTATTTACTTATTTATTTTGAAACTATTTCTTTATTTATTTACTATATATATTCAAAAAGTATATTGGGCAGAATGTGACATTTGATCACCTTAGAGAAAACACATAAGTTTATATAACACAGTGAACATACAAATGTAAAATAATTCATTGTAAGCGCTCTTTCTTGTTGTTCTTAGTTTGTTTCTTTTCTTTTCTTTTTCATTCCCAGACGCCGCATTCCCACAGACAGCCTGAACTTCCTGCATTACAGAAGGTGTAAGGACAGGTGGCACGGCTGTCGCTTTGAGCGCACCAGGGATCGCTCACTCCTGAGGTTCAGATCCCGGTGGCTCGCCGCCATGAGCCAGGTGCCACTGGTCAGTCTGGGCTGTGGCAGAGACTACGCCAATGCCGTGAAGGCAGAGGCCAAACAGCTGTCCGGAATCCATTAACCCACATGGAGACTGCAGTTCTGCACCATTGTCTTGTTTCCCTAGGTGAACCCCATGCTGACCCTACCTCCTACCCCGTCTTCCCCTTTTTTTTTTTCCATCCTGCTTTAAAGAAACAGGTTTCCTGCTTATCTGAAAACTGACCTGGTCATGTCTTTTTTTTTTTTTTTTTTTTTGCCTTGAAGGATAACATATACTTTGCAGTTAGGAAAAAGAATACTAGAAATGTTGGTGACATTCTCTTCTTAGGACATGTTTCAAAACCTAACCAGAAACAGAACGAAATTCTTCAGAAAGCAATTTGCATGTAAGTTGTCGACTTTTGTGTTTTGGCTCTGTAGCGTGGCTATTCAAAATATATGTTGGCAATACTGCCAAAGTTTTTTTTTATTTATTTATTTAATTATTTATTTTTTTTTTTTTTTTTTTTTTTTTTTTTGGGGGGGAGGGGGATGCTTAACTGCCACTTGATTTTATTGCTTCATGTGGTCCGAATTGTCTTCTGTGTCCCGAATTGTTTTTCCAGTCTTGGACAATGCATGCTTAGAAAGAGGAAAGGTTGGAGATGGGGGTAATGATGCTGTCAGCTGAGGACACAAACCAAAAGATACCCGAACTGCTTCCAGTTCACTCACAGACCAGCAGACAACCATATCAATTCAGGCAACTCGGAATCATCTTACAGACACGTAAATAATTGACAGTTCATTCAGTGCACACCCAGACAACCATAACAATTTAAACAACTTTAGTTCACTCACAAACACCCACATAGATTTTTAAGCAACGTGTGATTCACTCACAGACTCTCAGCTCCAGCAGCTTGCCGGTTCCTAATATACACTGGGACAATCCTAGCAATCGATCTGTCAATTCACTTTCAGACACTCAAACAACCATAACAATAAAGACGACTCTGACAGAAATCTCAGATGCTGAGACAACCACAATCGATCAAAAAAAAATGTCAGTTCACTCACATATATTAAACAATCACTGCAATTCAAACAATATTCAGGTCACTTACAGAGACTAAAGCAGTTAGAACATTTCAAACAACTCTCAGTGAAATCATATGAATGTACTTGTTCCCAGATACTACGATAGTTCCAACATTTCAAACGAGTCTCAGTAAAAATAATGTAAATGTACTTGTTCGCAGATACCATCTTCATCAATCATGCATACACTGAATTTTCTTCCAGTTTTTCCTTTGTATTCCTTTTGTGATAAGAGGCAACATCTTGGAGATGTATGACCTGAGAAGTACCTGAAAACAGCACAGGGAGACCCTCCATTCTAAAATCCATACCTAATGGTATAAACAAAAGACTGTCTAAACTGTCATGCAATGAGAAAGCATTAACAGTGCAGCAGCCAAATACCAAGAGGCGCTGTATAAAAGTGGTTACAACTACAAATTGCAATACAACCCAGATAACAACATGAACAGCAATAAGAAAAACAGGAAAAGAAAGATTATATGGTATAACCCTCCATATGATGGAAGAACAAAAACTAACGTAGGAAAGAGTTCTTAAGAATCCTTACAACATCATTCCCGAAAGAACATGTACTATCTAAAATATTCAATAAAAACACCATCAAGCTATCATACTCATGTATGCCTAACCTTAAAAATATAATTGATTCTTCCAATAAAACCAAAAGCAATACAAGCAAAGAGGGTGACGAAAGGACATCTTGTAATTGCACAAAAAAAGGACCAGTGCCCTCTGAATAATAAATGTCTCTACAATAATATTGTGTACCAAGCTACAGTAACAACGGACAGTGATAAAGAAACATACATAGGGATCACGGCTAACCGTTTTAAAACCAGATATGCAAACCACAAACAGTCTTTCAGGCAGGAAAAAATATAAAAACCAAACAGAATTAAGCAAATATATTTGGAAGCTTAAAGATAAGAAAATAGATTATAACATATCATGGAAAATTATAAAAAGAGCAACACCATACAACAACATTTCCAAAAAATGCAATCTATGCACTACAGAAAAGTGGCTGATATTATGTAAACCCCATCTAGCATCTCTGAACTCTAAAGTAGAAATGATAAACAATTGCAGGCATAAATGGAAATCTTTATCAATGCACCATCCCCTGGCACGTCCCCCCTGAACGCGCCCCAAAAAGATTAAAAAAAAACTACAGGCCACGTGCCACACGTACAGTGCTCACGCGCCCACACAACACACTATATAACACCGGTGGCGCGCCCAGTTTGTACCCTGAGGAGAGCTCTTTTAGCTTGAAACAGATCTGTAGGTTTTTAATCCTTCATTTTAACCCTATTTTAAACTGTTATATATATATATATCTGAAATATATAATATAACCAGCTTGAAATATTGGCAAAAAGGATCCCATTCTTTGAAGGAAATGTTATTATCTGAATTTTCATTACCCCAGCTCGAAAAGTTTTCCCATGTGAGGAAATGAGTGAAAGAAATTAGTCGAAAATTAGTCGAAAATTTTTTTTTTTTAATTTTCCGTTATATATATATATATATATATATATATATATATATATATATATATATATATATATATATATATGTGTGTGTGTGTGTGTGTGTGTGTGTGTGTGTGTAGGTATAACTGTTGCTTTCTTCCAAGCCATTGGTAGCTTTCTGGAATTCCAGCATAATTGGAAGAACTCTAATAATTTTCTTTTTTCAAAAAGCATTGTGGGGGAATGCTTTAACATGTTGTAAGAAATGGGATCAAATCCTATCGCAATTTTACCAGATTTTAGACGGCGAAGTGAATACAGAAGCTCCTCCTTTGTTAGATTTTTTATTAATATATAGCGTGTTGTTGTCAATGTTTCTCCTTTCGTTTTCAATAGTTCTTCGTCGTTCATGCTCTTCGTTAGGCAGATGTTCAGTCTGACTCGTTGCTGCGGAAGTGTCAGCAAATTGTTCAACTTTCTCCTCGTTCGTTTTATAGATTTTATCGTTTTAGATCAAGACAGGATCTGGGAGATGAAAAGAACCTTTAGATTTTCTAACTTCTTTCCAAAGTAAAGCACTATCGTTTGGGTGTTTGGAACAGTTGATGACTAAGTTTTTGTAATATGGCAGCTTTGCAAAAGCAACAACTTTGTTACTATTGGTGTTAGCTTTTTGTATTCACACACGCACGCGCACACACACACACACACACACACACACACACACACACACACACACACACACACACACACACACACACACACACGCAGCACATGCCGGCAGGTCAAGTTCTGGCATTGCGGACACCGTGTCTTCAAATGGCATATTATTCCAATATGCCCCTGCCTGACACAGGGTCGGAACACTTGTATAGATTCAGTATGCCATGCCTTGACACACTTGTATAGAATCAGTATGCCATGCCTTGACACACATGAGATGAATCAGTATGCCATGTCTTGACATTAGTGTAATGAATCAGTACCCCATGCTTTGACATTGGTGAGTTGAATCTGTATCTCTCGCCTTGACACTGGTGAGTTGAATCCGTATGCCATGATTGACATTTGTGTGCGGAATCAGTACGCCATGCCTTGACATTGGTGTGTTGAAATTAGTATGCCACGCCTTGAGTTGAATCAGAATCAGTGTACCACGCCCTGCGTTGAAATCAGTATGCCATACCTTGATATCAGTGTGTTGAATCAGTGTACGATGCCACACATTGATATTAGTGTGTTGAATCGGTGTACGATGCCATACATTGATATTGGTGAGTTGAATCAGTATACCATACCTTTTTTATATGTGTGTTGAATCAGTGTACCATGCCTTGGGTGGAATCAGTATGATATACCTTGATATCGGTGTTGAATCAGCATGTCATACCTTGACACTAG